>JAAGNO010007292.1:0-45845 GCA_033439905.1 Ceryle rudis
AGGAAAAATTATTCTCAAGAGGTTTTTGTTGTTGTTGTTGCTGTTTGTTTGGTTTTGGTTTGGTTTTGGTTTGTTTGGTGGGGGTTTTTTTGAGAAAATGCCCATGAATGCTGCTCCAGTAATATGACTGCTGTTTTCATGCTTTCACATGATGGACAAGCTACCTTTCATCTTCACAGACTGAATATCAGAAAACCACAGACACTTCAGAAAACATAAAAAGAGGGAGGAAGGGGGGTGGGGGAAAGCAAAGAAAGGGAAAAGAGAATGTTTCCTTAGGAAAGCATTATTCATGCAATATGAAGGACAACTGTCAAAAATTCTCAAGGATGTTGTAGATAGACACACACATTCACCAGCTGGCTAGTGGGGGAATGTGATCCTAGAGCCTCTGAATCTGGGTAAAAGCATAAGGAAAGATCTCTCTCCAGCGCAGCAGCTTTTAGACACCATGCTGGATGCCAGCACCAATAACCAAGCCACATAGCATGCACTGTTCCACTGGAGACAGTGGAATTGGGCTGGTTGCAGCAGGACTAGCAGAAATAGCTGCTTTACAGTCTCAGGCAACATCTGCACTTTACTGCAATGAGTAATGCTGTTTGGTATGGTTTGGAGTAGCTTTTATTTGACATTTGCTTCTTTCCAAGGATACAAATTTCCCCCCCGACAAGCCCAAGGGATGTATAACTAAATCAACTAATCTGGAGAAATGGACAGTCATGCATTCAGGACTAGACACTGCCTGGGAACCATGAAAGGATCAATGAGATACTCCTAAGGGATTATGTCTCTTCCCTCTCCAGTAATTTTTGTGGTGATTCTGACACTCACTTAGAGAGGTGGCATTTAATCTTTAATCTCCTGACAGAACTGAGGTCTCAAGGTGAAACTCAGCCCTATGCTGAACAGCAGATATCCTTACCGGTGCACATCCTACCAACCAAGGATGATGAAGACAGAACAAAACCACTGTGAGAACAGTCAGTAACCAGGAGTCTCTACAATACCTGATCAGCAAATAGTTAATGCTGTGCTTCCTCTCAACTTTTCTAGGCAAAACCATGTTCCCGTATTAGCTGCTTAAGTGCCAAAATGTGGAGAAGACAGAGAAAGGGGAGCTAGTTTGCATTATCTGTTGCTCATCAGGTCCAGCCTGCAGTGCATAAACTGAGAAAACAGAAGACAATAATTCCTATTATCTGGACTGAGCTGCCTCATCACCCCGCCATCACTCCTCCATGTTAGAAGCAACCACCACCAGCCAGAACAAAAAAGAACTAGAATAAATGCTTGCTTACGCCAAGCTGGGTTTTTCAAACTAGAGCTGGAATGATAGAGATGAGAGCAGATCTCATCAGAGCATTCATTAAAAAAAAAAAAAAATGAAACAAACAACACAACAACAAAAACCAGTTTCTGAGAAAGACAGACATCTCCCCATCAGCCTTCTTTAACTACCTTACCTGGGGCCACTTACAGATCGCAGGAGAAGCCAACCTTAAGCACATGTATCTTTTCTAAATCTGATTTGGTATCTAAATTAGAGATGCTGACCTTTAGGTGTCCAGCAGTCCAGGGGAAATGAGATTATTTCTATTCCATAACCACCATTCACGTGGATAGTCCCTGCTCTGTCTCAGTTACTATCAACTGTAGTAAACTCAGCTGGAAAGCTTGCCAAAACCCAGCACTGGGCAAGATCAAGATATATCTACTGCTACAAGTCTATAACCTGTAGGGCTACATGAAACAGCTGGCACAGAGGAGTCTTCCAGTTTGATCTGCTTCAAAGAGAGTGTCTACCTATACTTCCAAGAAAGGATCCACAAGACAATAAACCCAAGAGGCATCTTGCACTGATATCCAGCAGATTTCTATTCTTAGAATGTTTCTAGCATAAAATGTTCCTCAGTTTGTCTAGCTGATAAAGATTGTTCTTAAAACTGGACATGATGAAAGATGCCATCACAGAAAAAGTGCTATTTAGTATGCCCAAGGGGGGCACAATCGGTGCGTGTGAACACAGTATGTGTCACAGTATATAAGCAAACAGCAGCATTATCCTCATGAGCAATATCTCTCAGAGAAGCCAAGCAGTATCTCCTGAAGTAGCCAATCTTAAGTTATGCATACTCAAGGGGTATGGAGGGTACTGATGATTGCATTTACCAGTGAGGACATTTTGGAAAATGCCTAAATGATATAGATACCTAATTCTCATTTTCAAAACTGAACTAGATGTGTGGGGTAACATTCATCATGCTAATTTTAGCTATCTAATAATTAGGCACCTGGGTGAAAGTAATCACTTGGGTTTCCTCTACAGCAAAAGGGGAGAAACAGAAACATCTAGAGGGCAATTCAGTGGGTCTGATCACAAAACAAACAAGGAAGGGACAGTACTACTTGTTCAATGGTCTTTGAAATGGAGGCATCTCTCTTCTTGCTCAAGCTACAGCTTGACCTCACTGGACTATGCTGATGATTCATGTTTCTCTTCCAGACTGTGAAATGACCCTAAACAACAAGCTGTACTTTAAATGCTTAAGTTTTTTGTGAGTAAAGTTGAACGAGATGAACCCACCTCACTTTCTATCAGTGTGTTAAAATATTTTGCTATAAAAGAAACAGAAGCAGCTATTCTAGAAAAGGGGTTTCAGAAGATACTAAGATAAACCCTCCCTTTAGTGGTTTGAAAATTAAATAAGAATAACAGACATTTCAACTGTTCTGACATGAAAAGATGTTAACAGTGTGGCACTTTTAAAGAACTCTGAGATGACAAGACTGATTTTCCCGAAGTGATTCTTCAGTTTCATTTTGAAAATTCCCTGAAGAGGAAAAATCATAAATACTGCATTTCCACTCACCAGGAAAAATGTTCAAAAAGCCATTGACTTTGGTAAAGCCAGAGCTTCCAAACCCCAGGAAGCTAAAAACCTGCACTGTGATGGTGCTGGCTGTAGAGGCAGCTTCTTAGGAGGAATTACTCTGCAAATCCATTGTTGAACCCAGAAGTCCCTTTACATATGAGATATGGCAGAAACCTTGCAACGAGCAGGAAGACCTGATGCTAGCTAATCTACCCCAAGGTGGTGAGAGTAGTGGTCAGCAGGCTGAGTTCAAAGTTGGAAATGTCACAAGTAAAACTAGCTGAACAGAAATAGACAAGGAATGACCGTATGTCTGAGCAGAACTAGCCTGCAGCTCCTGAGTACTCCTGGTTATGCCCATCCAGTTTCTGGTAACATTCTTACACATACACCAAAAAAAAAAAAAAAAATTCTTTTTGCTGGGAATAGCAAATCTATAGTTTTGGTAACCAGAGGCAGTATCAGCTTAAAGAATGGCTGCTTGAAGGACTAAGTGCAAAATGCCTCTCAGCAACAGGCAAGTTTTATCTGGGAGGAAAGGGAATTCATTACTCCATCTGGTTGCTCTCCCTACTGCAGCCAAGGCTATATAGCAAGGGGTGAAAGAAAGAAAACCAGTTGATCTACATGTTAGGTATTGCTTTGGAGGCATGGCTGGTGAGTCAAAAATTAGTGGGCAGGTGAAGGTGAGAGCAGTACAATGTTCCTGTATTGCTACCTGTCCCAACTCCCAACAACCTGATCTGGGCTAGGCTGGTCTCTTGCCTCCTGTCTGTGCCTCCAGACAGCAAGGTAGCTGAAGAGGCACATAAATGCAAGTTCTTTATTTGGCCTTGGAGTCTACTCCATGCTATCACCACCTCCTATGTGATAAGTTTTTGCTCTTTCCCCAGAGAGATGTACCCAGATACACAAGAGTGACAAAATGCCAGCGATAAAGCCTTCCAACATACTGTATTATTGTAATGGGAAAAGAGAGTGGTTATAGGTTCCCTTCATCATGGATTTTCTTGGGGATGGCATCAGATTTTAATGAGAAATGGATGCTCACATGACAACCCACTCTTACCCTTACCCTTCCACAACACAGTCATGTGGATCCACTGCATCACACATCTCCAGTCAAGACCCATGTTCCCTCCTGTACTGCATACCAAGGCAAATAAATGTGCCAGAAACATCAGAAGCAAAGGCCCTTACACCCTTTCCAAGGAACATCTTCAAAGAAGAGCCAAAGGCTGAGCTTTCCCTTAAATATTCCTCTTCCCGGGGGTTCCTAGCACCTCTCCAGCATTGCTGCCTACGCACAGCCTACTACCATACAATATAGAATAGCTGAGTGTCCTTCTGAAGGGGCACAAAGGATGGGTGAAAATGCCTTACTGGCTTCTGAGTTCAATACCAGAACTTCTCTTGCCCCCTCCCTGGAAGTGTTCAAGGTCCAGTTGGATGGGGCTTTGAGCAACATGGTGTAGTGGAAGGTGTCCCTGCCCATGGCAGGGGGTTGGAACTAGATGATCTTTAAGGTCACTTCCAAGCCAAACCATTCTATGATTCTGCCTGTACCAGAGTCAACATTCCTCGCTTCTCCATCTTCTACCTTCTTCTTAGAGAAAAACTCTCTACATTACTGTTAAATTAGGACTAACGTTGCACAGAAGGAAGAGTCAGGGGGATAGCACACATGGCCAAACACAAGTGCCACTTTGTTCTTCTAACACAGAATGAGTACCTTGTAAAGCCACTACATAGAAGCCATAGTGACCAAGACAGGTATCTCACAGCACAGACCCCATACGCTGGTCTCGCTGCAGTGCGTTGCTGGCCAGGGCATTGTCTCCAGCCCCTGCAAGCAGATGTGACAATAGGTAGGAGACCATGAAAGAATATCATGTCCCCTCTCTGTCCCTGTCCCCTCCTTCCTGAAATTCTGGTGGATCCTAGGGGAAGCCGGATCTGCTTCTCATTCCAGACCATGTCATGTCATAATTATTCCTAATTATGGCTCATTTAGCTTGATATGTACCAGATTGGGAAAGATGCCCTAGTGAGAGAAAGCATCTTGGACGGCTGCAGTGGCAAGGTGAGGTGAGAAGAAGTGTGAAGCAGAAATTAGTAACAGGACAGGAGCTGAGCCGCCAGGGCAAGGGAAGGCGGCAAGGGGCTCGGCGGGTGCGGCGCCCCGCGGACACAGCCCCGGCGGGGAGGTGCAGCGGGGAGCGCCGGCAGCCCCCGCGGCCGACGGTCGTCCCCGGCCCCGCTCCCGCTCCGCTGGGGAGAGCTGGCAGCCGCCGGCGCCCGCAAGGTGGCGCCCGCGGCACCCCGGTGGCGGCGCAGCGCGGCCTGGCCGCTCCCCCGGTGGGGCCGTGAGGGCAGCCCCCAGGTCGCACAGGTCTTGTCCTAGCGTGAGGTGCCAGGGCGGGCCTTGTGCGTGCTCGCCCCGCTCCTCGCTAACCCAGGTGTCTTCTGGCTGACCCTGGTGGGCTCTGCCAGTGTGGGCGGCCCCTCTGCCACTTGCTGACCGGCTGCTCTCGCAGATGAGAGACCTGGGAGGGGAGAGACCTGCCCACCACAGGGTCTCACCGAGTTCTAAGGAGCCAGTTTCATCCAGGGCCAGTCTGGGACACCATTCCTGCACTGCTGGGGGCATGTACAACAGGTGACTACAAAATTAATGCTGTAAAAATATTACCCAGACACTGGGTAGGGGCACAATGTATTCCTCCTTTCTCCTTGAAGACCCACATAGAAGGTTTCTAATGGGTGCACTTGCCATGCTGCAGGAAAGCTCCAGTCCCTATTTTTCCACCTGCAGATGTCCAGATATGCACAGCACCCTCAGCTAATGCATCAGAAGACACGCTGAGTGCAAGGCAGCTGATTTCCAGGACAAGTGCTGGGAACCACCTGTCTCCACCATGGACCCTGGCCGCTGTCTCTCTTCCTCCTTGCACATCAGACATAGGTCATGGTTGAAATGCTGCCTGCAAACGTATGGGGACCAGCAACAACCAAACCACAGGAAGGTGCAAAAATATCAGGGATGTTGACCAACAGTGGTTGGTTTGAAAGGGACACTTGCTGCTTGGTAATCCTCACGGCTTGTGCTGCAGAAGATAGCAAGGAATCCTGCTTCAATGTGAGTCAAAGACAGCATCATTATAACCTGGAAAAAAAACCCCCACATTTTGGGGCAGAGGGAAATTAGCTAGTATGGGAACAAAACATGAATAAGTGCTGTCTTCACAAGCACTTTTTACTTTATCAAAAAAAAAACCCCTCTAAACTGTTTTTAGCTTGGGTCTGAGCTCCTGCAACTAAAATGGTTGTTGGAGAGCCAGAACTGCACTGTAGCCAGCTGCAAGCTGCACCTCTGAGCTGATGCAGGCATTGCGTATGCAAAGCCACAACCTTCCCCTCTGCCTCTTTTTTTCTCCTCAGGATCCATCTTCTGAAAAGCTCACCAGGGAGACAGGCTGGCCTTCAGCCTGTCCTTCTGCCAGCTCACCACTCTTCTGCTGCAAGGAAATGGGGTTAAATTCCAGAGGGAGAGAGAGGAAGGCAAAGCCACCTGCAATGAAATCAAACAGCTGATGTGGGAAGAAGCTGAGCAGCAAAGGAAGGATGATTTACTGACACAAGCTAAGCCAATATAAACACTTATGATACAGGTGTCTGTGCTCTAAGAGATTGCCTGGCTTAATTCAATTGTTTTGTAAACTGATTTAGGTAAATCTGTATAAAACTGGTGTTTAAACAAGCCCAAACAGTGTTTAAAAAGTCATTCATAGAGCATATCACCATAAAACAAATACATATTACAAAGGCTACCTTTTTGCTGACAGGATATATCCTTTCTCCTCATATTTCTTTTTCCTCTCTGTTCTTTTCTTTAGAGGTTGTACATTCTTCTTTGCCATGATTGTCTCTTTCTTTCTGTACCATAGAAAAATAAGGCTTCCTCCATTCAAAATGTGCAAGTCAACCTCTAGCATTTCTCACTGTTGTGTAACATAAAGCTGTGGAGACATTTATTCATTTTTATATAGCCCCAAATAAGATTCAACCTGAAACAATATTTTTAAACAGATTTTAAGCAAAGTAGTTTATGCTGGATCTAGCCTGACTCCTTTAATTCTTTCCAAACTGACCTCTTACAGTTTGGAGTTATTTAATCACTCTGAAAAGATGCTCCTATTTGTCTTGTTTTCAGCAACTTCACCTTTTAAACCAGTATTTTTCAGTATTTAAGTCCTATTTCAAAATCACTCAAATCTTTAGCTGTGACCAAAGTTAACTGTTTCAAAACTCCAAGATCTTTTCACAGACTTGGCCCAAATACCGAATTAGCTTGGTCTCCTCCACTCAAGCACCTTCATTTTTTAAACAATTACAATGTAGAGTAAAAAAAAAAAAAAGCAAAATGAAGTTACTATTCTCTTAGCAGAAGTCAAAAACGATAGGACTAGCATAGGTCAAGTCTTCCCTAGACACATTTTTATTTTTGGTCTTTGATTTATCTAGGGGAAGAATTTGGGCCAGTGCTTCCTGCATCCAGCTGTTTGCACATCTGCAGGATGTGCTGGAGCTATCATTCCCTTGGAGAGGCAGGCAAGGGGTGGCCGGAGCAGCCACATTAGCTAACAGAAATTGTCACTGACAAGAATGAAGGAAAGAGGGACACATTTGGAAAAAAAGGCATTGAGAGAGTTGTGACAGACATCACATATCAAGTGGGCAGCTCTGAAGGAATTAGGAGGGGCTCGGGAGGGAAGTAGAGACGCAAGGTATGCTTGGGCTGGTTTGTGGGGTGGAGATAGGAAGCACCCTTTAGACAGGTAGGGAAGAAGAAATGTCTACATTTAGCATATTTCTGGGGCTAAACTATAGCAGTTGCTCTACCACCCAATGACTCCTCCTCAGCCAAGAAAGGGAATCAGGAAAAGGAAAGGATACTCATGGGCTGGAATGAAAACAGATTTAATGAAACAGCTAAACTAATACCAATGCCAGTATAAAGGAAACAAAGTGATAGACCAGCAAATATACAGTGGTCCAAACAAATGAGAAGACAGTCCCCAGGAGCAGGAAGAAGAGGATCAGAAGACCTCTAAGCAGGAAAGCCCTTTATCCTCAGCAAACACTCCCCTTTATACTGAACTTGACATTTATGGGCTGGGATGAGATGGAATACAACCGTGAGCCAACCTGGGTCAGCTGCCCTGTCTGACTGCAAGCTGCTAATGTCCTGCAGACCACAGCTGGCCTATGGTTCTGTCTCAGATAAACCAGGATAAGGAAGCATTTAGGCTCTGAGACAGCAGTGTGATGCCTACAGGTCCTAGGATGAAGGGAGTCAGCAGTGCCAAATTGGGGTGGGGTGGCTGGAGAATACATCTCTAACAAGGACTCTGGTTTGGTGGGCAGAGGCATGTCCATTGTCTGCTCCTATGACAACCTATGCTCCCAGACAGCCTTCCTCTTCCCAGAAAGCAGACTGGCCTCCTACCCCATGCTACACAGCTCTGCTGATTTATACCCTCAAAGCCAAGAAGCTCTGGAGCACAGCAGAGTACAGCAGAGGGCCACAGGGAGCCCAGCCAACACCCTACAGCCTCACACTGCTGCCATCTGAAGAGTGCATACCCTTACCTGAGGAAAATGGTGTGCACACAAAATCTCCTGCAAGAGGCTGTCACCCATGTGCTTGCAGCTATCGCAAATTCCTGCTGATTTATCATTTCCAGAGCCCCCATCCACTGCAAGACAAGGCTGCATATTGGCTTGTGTGCCAGCACAGGGACTGGCTCCTAAAAGCCATGCCAAGAAGGTGCTTTGCTCCAAAGGACACATTCAGAGTAAACCTTGTATACATTTGGCAGGGGCCATAGTCCACAACCACCCAACCTGGCAACATTGCTGGAGGCCTCAAGCAGAGGCAGTCCAAGCCAGGATTTGTGATTGTTTACTTTGACATCCATTTGGATACACTCCAGGTGTAGACAAGGGATTTAGATGTCCAGATTATTTGCCCTCATGGCACCAACACACAAACACAACTACTAGGAAGATTAGAGATAGCCCATCTGCTTAAACCGCTTCCCTTTTCCTGCCAGCACCGATCACTCTCTGGTAACCCTGATGATGGGCATTTAAACTCCAGTTCCAGAATGACTGACATCATTGTGATGATTACATTTTCTGTGAGCCCACTCTCTCAGCTCTCTGAAGTCCATTTCTGCCAGTGTGGCCCACCACCTTGGCCCCCCCGCAGTGGTCCCCAACAACTCTTGTGCAAGGCACTAGACAAAACTATCAGAAAGATGTCTTGCCTTTTTATTTGGGTCTTTAACCAAACTGAGATGGTCTAGATCACGAGAAAAAAAACCCAGCAGACAACAGAAGGAATTACAGGAAATGTAGATCTTAGTTGTCCTTCCACAATTATGAGTTGTTATGCTAGTTTTATTCATACTTTGAAATGTCACCTCTTTGGGCTGTGGCCAAAAATACTACATTCTAATCCACACAGGAAAAATAGCGGTTTTGACCAAAAGTACCTTTACTAAGCTTTGACTGAATCATTTGTTATCATTAATTGCTACAAAATAAGAGATACCCTGTTCAGCCCTACATCTTTGGAAGGAAACACAACAAGTAGTTATGAGTTTACAGTGCAATTACATAATGGTTTAGTCTCAAACACTTTCCTTGGTGGTAGATAATTCTGTCATTAGGCTGTGAATTCAGAGTGTGGTTTAGCACTTTTGCCTCCCTGTGTAATTTGGACCTGGGGAATAAAGGCTTCCACAATTTCAAGTGCTCAGCGTTGTGGTTCTGCTCCCCAGAAAGAGGGCACCTCCTAGAGCCAAATGAACTCCTTTGACTTGTGAACAATGTTTTCCACAGACTCTGTGGGAATTTCACCAATGCTGAATCCATCAATACCTTTTTCTAGCCCAAGTTATGGGTCTCCTAACCAAATAATGCCTTAGCTCAGCCTGACTGTTTGAGAGAACAGATAAGAACACAGCAGAGTGATCTCCCTGGGAGTCAGTCATATGTGTATGTTGTGCTATTGCAGTGTTAAGCGCCTTCCAGTACAGCACACATCAGGCTCTGGTAATGTTCCCTCTGACCCTTTTTGTGGAGTGGTCCAATTGCTATAGATAATGGGGAATTAGTGATGATGGTTGATGACTGGTTTAGGGCATGTGTTCCCATACTACCAAAGGGGAGCAATTTGAATCATAGGAAACCCCTCCTTTTATTTTTCTCTCTTTCTGCAGCAGGCCCAACACCCATTAAGACTTGTTGTTTATCCACTCTCTTCTCATCCCATTTCAGTATCTCAGCTATGAGATTTAGCTCCTGTTCTTATTTTTGACATGTAAATGCAGTAACCTTGTGCGTTCTCTAGTGCTTTTTGATATCCTAGCTTATTCTCTTGATGGGTCAGAGTATGCCTTCAGTGGTGTCCAAACCCCTTCTGTATTCAAATAAATTGTCTTTTTCTTTTTTTTTTAATATTCTAGGAAACATTGTTTTCCCTTAGGGATGACAGTTATTCCCACACACTCAGAAGCAACAAAACCCAAATGCACTGCATCCTTTGTAGTCAGTTTAGTGGGTAAGAGCAAAGATATTTAAAGCTGTGCTTGTGGAGGGGCACATGAAGAGTGGAGGGAAGCAGTGGTGGGGATTTGCTCATAATAACATTTATCTGAAGTACAGCCCATGAATGCTGAATGCGTATACCATGATGACCACCAACATAAGACCCTTCTCTAGGCTTTTCCCAAAGGTTTTCATGAGCTGGGAGTCATCTGTGGACCATAAGGGAGGAGCTGCAGTGGAATATGCATTGTTTAGAGGCAACTGCAGGTCTTGTTAGAGGAATGGACTACGTGAGGAAACAGGCAGCTGCACAGCGTGGTGAGGACCATCTCTAAAGCTCGGTGCTTAACTGCTCCTAGATCTCCTCTTTCATCTGTTATTCTATTCAATAACTGAGACTCTAATAAGCAGGTGCACCCAGCTCTATGCAATGGAGCAAGCAGACTGGGATTGTAGGTTTCACAGCAGAGGCTGTAAGGCACTGAAACCGCAGAGATGGAAATCACTGCTGTGAAAGCACATTTCATCAATTTCTTCCCATGAGTGGAAATCCTTACACCTGCTGCTTCCTCACCCCCAATACCCCCAAAAAAATTCAACTGCATTGTGTAACAGGGAAAATCTTCATCTGCAAGACAGGTCCACAGCAGCAGGGCTCCTCCCTCACCCTTCAGGAGAGCTTTAAGACACAGGCAAAGGAACTTTGTATCACACAAAACAAATTGCTGTTTCTCTGTTAGATTGCCATAGAAAGCCTAAGCCATCAAATGACAGACAAGAAATAAGAGGGCAGGATAGCAGAGAAAGAGTCAGTTGAGATGGAAGAAAAATTTTGCAGGTTTTGTTAGGGTTTTGAGGAATAAGAACATTGCACTTCCATCATTTGATGCACAGTAAATGCTGAAAGGCCAAGCAGATAAAGGGGAAAAGGCCCTGAAAACCTTCAATACATTATTGAAATATGAGAATGAGAAGGGTTTGTTTCCTTGGTAACAGGTTTTGTGGTGCTTCTGCTGGAGCAATCTACCAGAGAAAGAGGACTTTTCCTGTTAGAGATGCCAGTGAAGTGAAAGATAATTAGAGAGAAACCTTCCCTCAAATGAGTACATTTGTAAATATACTACTTGATGTATGTATGTATTACATAGCCCTCAGAAATGGGTGTCTCCACAGATGACAGAGTGTGAGCTCCTGGGCATGTGTAGGTGACTGTCACAGGCCAAATGTCTGTGAAGGTTTGAGCGCATTGTGGTTTTTTTGCACTTCCATAATGCTTCTTCAATGTATGAATATGGCCGAAACTGTCAACAGAAACTTAAGAGTTAAAATCCTTGACTGTAGATTTTGGATTATGAAGTTACAGTTCTCTTCCAAGAGGATTTTGTTTCCATCTTCCATTGCCTGTATACATATATGTTAAGGCTGAGGTGCTCCATGGCAGCTGTTCTGCCACAACAGCACAGCATGAAAGAATTCAAGAGAAAAGGGGAATATGAAAGGAGAAAGAACTTAATAGATACAGAAGATACTGATATAAGAAGAACTGGAACAAGACTCCAAGCATAGCTTTCATCCTCTTGCAAAGAGCATCACTAGATCATCACTTAATAAAAATGATCAACTTTAACACTAACTGAAACTGTCTGTGGTATGGTGATGCTCATAAGCCCAAAGAGACACTGTTATGCACATTGTAAAAAAACACCTTTGCTCCAAAAACTTAAAATCCAAGTGGATGAGAGAAAGATTTGGATATCCGTATTTTGCACATTGGAGGTGGGGATGAAGTGTAGGAGATTAAAACATCTTGTCTAAAATTGCACTGAAAGTTTGTAATAGAAGTGGTTGAACCTACAGCTCCTGACCACCATCCGAAAGTATAATGATACAGCTAACTCCAGAGCAGTATCCCCAGGTGTTCGGTTGAAGAATTCAACAGACACTGCTCAGCTTCTGATACCCAGCATAATTGTACAGGCAGCGCAATAGTTGCATGACCATGAGAATGTAACACACTCCTCTGCCTGCCATGGCTTCAGCAAAGAGATTTTCTTCCAAAACTAGAAACAGCATCAGCTAAACAACAACAAAAATAATCCAGCATCCTTCAGCCACAATAGCATGTTATATATAGGAAGCAGGAGAGCATTTACCAGCTGGAAGATATCTCTGCACTGATAAGCTGCAGTATAGTCACTTAGGGCAGCAACAACCACCCTCTCCTGTATTTTAAGGGCTAGACCGTGAAAGGACATGCTGGGAAAAATTTCAGTTGGGTAGGTCCATCTGGTGTCCTTCCTCCTCTTTTTGCCTTTGGCTAACTTTTGAGACAGGAAATGTGGGGAGGAGGCAGGTGGAGACTGAAGTGTGCCAATATCTAGAGAAAACAAGCACATGTGCTCTTAGGTATCAGTGTCATAAAAAGCAGCAGATGAACAGGTTACAAACCTGTGCTCCAAATGAGCAATCTTAGCATCTCTGGATCTCAAAGGGAAACATGTACATCGGCATTAGGGCCCACACAGCAGTACCCTTTCCTTTCTCTGGGGAAGGAGCTGACAGTAAATGCCAATCACAGCCTGCAGCTAGCAAAGCAGTTAAAGAAAGCAGACTGGGCAGAGACTGGTAGCTGTAGACAACATCCTCCCATCATTCTCTGCAGTTTTCCATTGCAAGGATTTCCCTCCTTAGTGCTACAGCCAGCCTTTCTTTCATCCTACCTAATGCCACTCACTCACCCCTGCCACCGCCACCAGCATGGCAGTGACAAATCATAACAGCAAAACTTGGCACCTTGTCCATCCTGTTTTCATGTTCTGCCCCAGTCACCTATCATGGATTTCTCTTGTTAACTCTCAGGACACACAAAATCTGCACATCTACATCACAAGGCTCTGGCCGCTGTTAGCCTTGCAACACTACAGTCATTAAGGATAACATCACACCACCCATCACATTACCAAGGAGGTATATTTCTTTCTCTGGTCAGGCTTCAGAACATCATGGTGGCCATTTGAAAAGATAGATTATGGATTTTGAGCCAACCATGTCTTTTTTTAATTTATTTTCCTTGCAATATTCTCCATGCAGATTCAAAGAAAGCCTGCAGGGTTTTGTACGAGGCTTCTTTGTAACTGTGCACAGCTGCCACAAGGTGAACCTGGAGAAGCATTTTCAGTAGCCCTTGGAGGTAGGGCAGTGACAGGGGGACATTCATAGCAAGAGTGCAGGTGTCAAGACACCCAGACTTAACAAAGGCGACAGGACTGAATCTCCCACAAGCAACACAAAGATCCTGTAAATGATCTGCCTCACAACTCACCTCAGATCTTCACATTTAGGTATAGGTATTACTTCCTCCTCAGCCCAGCTCAGGGAGTTCACATGCTGGAGTTCAACACATGAGACTCTGGAGA
The DNA here is from genome assembly GCA_033439905.1 of Ceryle rudis. NCBI lineage: Eukaryota > Metazoa > Chordata > Aves > Coraciiformes > Cerylidae > Ceryle > Ceryle rudis. Next base: position 13,910 of record JAAGNO010007292.1, read on the forward strand.
GGGAGAAGCAGCAGCTGGCAAAGGTCTGAGGAGGGTGGGAGTGTGGCTTCCCTATGAACACCCTCAGGGCATGGAGTCTCTCCTGAACCAACAACAAGGGCATCCTAACTGGCTGTCTTCAAGTCATCATAGCACTGTAATTCTCATCTGCCCAGTACTAAATTATCTATTTCCATCACCCCTTTCCCTGCAAAAGGTAGAGAAGCATAAGGGCCATATGAATATTTTGTGACTTTATGTAGCCCATAGGCTGCTCTGAACACAGAACCGGTTCTCTCTATGTCCATCTCATTCTAGAGATGCCCCCAACACTGTAGACTGTATCAGGCATAGGAGTCAGTGTACAGCCTTACACACAACCTACCCTAAGGGAAAAAAGGGTTTCATCAGCTACTTTCTGCTAGAGGAGCTGCACCAAGCCCATAATCATCTCTCCCAGTACAAGATAATAAGTGGGCAGAGATCTCAGTGCCTTATCCCTCCTGCGGGGACACCCCACCTGCAGCTGTACACCTAGATAAAGTGCCAACAAATTATGGAGGTGAAGCAGAAAAATCATTCCTGCAGCTCCATTTACAAGATAATTTATAGCATTGGCTTCTGAATGCAAACCAGAGCAACACCACAGCCTTTCTAATCTTCTGCTCTTGCTGCATGGTTGTCACCATCTTCTGGCTGTTCAGGGAGCTTCTGTGAAAGGGAAATGCATTAATGGACCTCAGGATGGCTATTAGCAAATGCTTGTCTGGATAACAGTAGAGATCATAGTTTGTTTGATTGTCCACAGACTCAGAAGAGGGGTCAAGAACTGAAATAGGGTAACAGAGATGGTATTCCTGCTCCCACACAGCAGTGGTGGAAGGATCAGCAGTCAGGTGTAAGAGGCAAAACAGGGCACCATAGTCTGTCCAGTCTCACATTAGCAATCATAGTAGAAGTAGTACTAATGTGCCAAGGAAAAAGTGACCCAAGTGTCATTTGCCTGTATCGTATTCTCAAGCTGGGAAATCCTCTTTGCGTACCTGCCATGCATTGCCAGAGTGCACCAGGCCACCATGTTTTTTAAGTCACAAAATCTTTGTCAAACTTCAGTGGTGTGGGCTGGGGTTCCCTCTGTCTCTTGCTCTTTATCCCATACACTCCTTCCTCAACCATATCACAGCTGCCGACTCCCTGTGAAACCTGAGTTTCCCACCTACAGCTAGACCCCAGTTCCTACTGGCAAAAGGTAGGGAACAAGATGCTAATCCCCTTCGAAGCAAGATAATAATGCCCAGGGTGTCTTCTTGGTCACACCTGGTGCCCACTCAGAAGATAGCAAGTGGAAAATCAATCCAGTCTGTCACAGTAAATGCAATTCCAGAGTCTGATACCTCTACTCTGGATATCTCCAAGAGTAGGGTGAATTGACCTTTGGAGGTCTACATGTCCATATCCTGTCCACTGGAGTTACAGATGGGTCCCCCTTTCCTCAATATATGATTGGATTAACCTCTACGATGCACAAGGATGATACAAGACCTGCCATGTGGACTGAGGTATGTTGTGATAAGTCATGGTTCACACCATGATGCAGGCTGAGACATTCGGGCAGATCTGCCCAGTGCTGGCTTTCTGTGATCAGTGCCTCCTGCCAGGGCCGGAACAGAAAGAGAAGCAAGCACTACCACGTTGCAGGGCACTCCTCCTGGTGTTCCTGTTGCCACTGGTGTTCTTTTCAAAGGCCCATGTGCTCCTCTTCCTCCCTCCCTTTCTTATGCAAAGCAGCTCATTAGTAGCCGAGCACCATCTCTGATTGTTCATCAGTGATTCCTTTGTCATCCTCCATCACTCCTGTTGAGCCTCATTAGTGCTGCTAGGAAGCAGGGGAGCTGTTGGGATATTTATAGGAAGGGTGTGGTGTTCTTTACACTTTATTGCTGTATAACATCCCTTCTCCACTCACCACCACTCTTCTTACCCCAGCCCTCCCCAGAGAGCCTCCTCTTAATATAGGGGATATCCAGGAGGTATATTGAGACAGGAAAGGACTAGACTGATGGTTCTGAATCAGGGAAATGAGGAAGGCAAGCTGGAGGCATGCAGAGGCTCAGTCCTTGGTCAGGAGTGTACAGGCTTGTGTAGGGCTGGGTACCTGTGGGGAGGGGCTGAGTGCCAGCCCCTCTACATACATACATCAGCTGAAATATCTGTAGCAGCCCACAAATGAATGTAAAGAAACCATCATGTGCACACATCCATCTCGGGGAGGTATGTGCCCCAGCTACAAGCATGGCGGCTTGAGCATGTGATAACCTGTGTCAGGGGCTGTGAATGCATCTTCATGCAGGACACTCACTTCCATCTGCCGATGGAGAGCTGTACCACACTCCCAACAGCTCCACAGGGAGTGACTGCACTGGTTACTTACAAGAATATTCTTTCATGTGGCACTTAATTAGGAAGGCAACTAGACAAAGACTAATCATTAATTCTAATACAGGGGAGAAGAATCTTTCTGATAGCAGGATATACTTCCCTGGTCTAGGAGGAGAAGATATAGTGTGGAGAGAAGGAGGAGGCTGAAGGAAAACCACAGGTCAAGGAGTGAAGGAGGAAGGAGGAACAAAATCCTAAACCAGTTACTTAGTACAGAAACCTTTATGATTTCATAAATGGAATATGCTTAGTGTCAGAAATCTTTGCAGTTTGCAGATAACTCTCCCTAGTCAAAGCTATAGGCCGTGATCACACCAGCAGTCAAACTGGGAGACATTTTAATACCACTTTTCATCTCAAGATTGCATCTTCCTTCTGAAGGGTCCTAAGGAGTTTTTATAACCTTTCCAGAAGCATAATTCATGTCTCGTGGCACTGAAACAGAGCCTGTTCCTGAGAAGGATGTGCCAGCTCCACCACTGTGCAGGAATTTTGGACAGAAAGTAGTGACATCTTCTGTACCCCTCTGAAAGCATGGGGTATGCATGTGCATGTGTGTGAGGAGGGGGATTTCAAGGCATCAGAATGCAATTGTGGAGTATGGAAGCTGGCCAGGAGCTGTATCCAAGTCCTCAGCTAATATGTAGGTTAGCACTGTGGAGATGAAAGAAACATCATTGGTGATTCAAAGCGTGGCAATCCTCCCTCTGTCACCATGGTGGATCATGCCCCTACAGGTGGTTGGACCTCTGTGTGTCTGGGGATGACTCTTGAAAGAGGCTGCAAGCCAAGGTCCTGACATTGGTAGTCATACCAATGTATAAAAAACCCAGTATATAGGGACATCAGACACTTGTGCTATCCAAGCACCCTAAAGTGCTTAGAGACAGAGGGGAGGATGAAATTGCAGTCACTTCTAGTCTCCATGGGAAGATGAGCATGGGGTCCAGCCAGTAGCTAGGAGCCATCTGCCAACTGTTATGAAGGCTTTGCTTCTCCTTATTGCACTAGCTCAACTCTCACTTCCTCACTAGATGTATTTAACAGGCAGTGTTCAGTCTGACAGCTGTCTTGAAGCTCACACATGAGTTAGAGACAGAGTTTACACAGAAATTAAGACAAGGAAGAACATATATAATCTGTAGAGTTTCTCTTCCCTTTTTCACACCCTGCTGTGTTAATATTCCCAAAACACCTTTGCCTCAGGACTACAGCCATGCATCAGGGCTTGTTCGTTCAACATAACAAGTATAGTCTTTGGTGAAGACAGAAGACATCATATGTGGGAACAGGTGGTAGAGGAAGAAAGAAGCAGAGGAGGAGAGAAAATTATCCCTCCAGTTACATTCTCTATGAAGAGGAAAGCAATGTTAAATTCAGGAGCTTTAAGAATTAATTTAACCACAGGCTTTGTAGCACACATCTACTTTCACAGGGCTGCATGTGAATATTCCATATTCCTCATGCAGAACATAAATCTTTTAGGGTTTATCACACTTTGACTCCTTTGCTAGGAATCAGAGTGATTTGTTATTACACAAATCTCAACTAATGCAACAGAATTCAACAAAAGACCTTACTGGATGAGATGATTTTATTCTGAACCACTGATATCATTCACACTCATTCCTTCATGCACACGTGTTCTCAGGCACCAACAGGTATGTGTCTAAATAGTCCAGCTAGGACTCCTAAAGACAGGGGGACAAGTGACACAAGCTAAGAAGTTATTACATCTCTAGAGTCCCTCTTAGGTAGGTAACCACAGAAGGTTTTGGATCTGACTTTTGTTCATTTTCAGGAATCACAGTGGTTATGATATTTTGTCTCTCCACCCTGTTCCACCTCTCAGAAGTATTAGGAAACACTGCTGATTTACTAATTTTCTTTAGTTTCCTTACCTGGATGTCTTAAATGGCTTCAGGCTTGTCCTCTGTCTTACCTCTTAATGGCTTTAGTCTGTCTTTTGTTTTATTCCCAATATGGGTGTTTTGAGAAGCTTCAAGATGTGTTGTGATCTTGATAATCTTCTATCTTAGGTGATATCAACAGCTGTTATTCTTGTTCTTCTGCCACATCCTCTGGTGCTGTTCATGCTCATCCATTCCACTCTCAATGTTTGTTAGATCTCTACGATATCTCTGGCTAAGGCATAGTCCCAGCCCACACACCTTCCATCACTATGCCTGGAAGATCCTATCATAGAGGACAGACATTTTAAATGCATGGCACATTCAGATGAAAAAAAAGCTATTTCACTCATTGCTAAGTCTTGTGTCTATAAGAAGCATATTCTGACTGCACAGTAGCCTGGTACAGTTTGTCAAAAGGACTTCAGTCACCAAGAGCCATGCAGGTATGTAGAAAGCCTGTCCCTTGGCTGACCCCTGTCAAATCTGGACTATAGGCCAGGGTAATTAGGAAGTGTGGGAGGAAATTCACATTTGGGCAAGTAAAAAAAAAAATCTGACAGGTTGATTTTTTTCTTTTTTTTTTTTTTTTTAACAACCTCTATTTGAAGGTGGTTACCTGGTTGGAAAGCTGGGCTGAGCCCTGGTAGAGGGAGACAGCTCACTGATGATTCTGGGAAAGATTTCTGGTGAGTTCAGTTTCCCAGTGCTGTATCCTTTCTGACATTTGCCATAAAGCTCTCCCAGGCTCAAGCAGAGCCCCATTCCCCAGAGTGGTGGCCTACTGGGCATCCAGTAGCTTCTCCTTACAGATAAATTCAGGATACTGCTGTGAGGGACTGAATGATTTACTGATGTACTTGGGTGCCTGAGTTTCTGAAGATCCCAGTATGACCCCTGTCAGGTACCTACATACTGTTGTAAATCTTCTTCCAAGGACCGCAGCACTTACCCTGCACACACAAGAAGCCGAGAACAGGATTGATATCACCACAGCTTCTTTCTAGCCCTAGATAACAATGCACAGCCATAGCAGTTCAGAGGTAAGATCACTCCTCTCAGGAAAGTTGTTTTTATTCCTCCACCTCTTAGGGTAGGTGCCTAAAATATCAGGACATCTGGGGCAAATATACATGTGTTAGATTTTAGTACAGTTTCATGTTGATGTCTGCACTGCCTCACCAGAGTTGCCATGTGCTGCATGCAGCCCCTCTCCCCAAACACAGAGCTGACTCTGCTCAGGCCCAAGCACTTCCTAACAACTCAGAATATGGAAGCAGGTCTGGACAGAAACCTGCGGCAGTTGTGTGCAAGAGATTTCTAAAGAATTTTGTTATCAGATGGGGATGTTGTTATTCACTGTTAGCAGAAGAGATTGCTTATATTGTAGAAGAGAAAATACTGTTTGCAGCTGTGCTTCAAAATGAGATATAATGTAGTGGGTTTTGGTGGTTTTTCTTTCCTACACTACTTGACAGCTAGCATCACCATTAAGGTTATAGTGTGAATGAGACAGAGAGGTAGGGTAAGTCAGATCACTGACCTTGCTTAAAGCAAGTTCTAAATGACCTCCTGAGTTTCTTCCAATCCAAATCTATGGTTTGGCCCCCAAAACACAGTGACCATTTTCAGTTCTGGAAGAACTGTGCTCTGAATTCCAGGCTCTGAATTTATCTCATGTATTGGAAAGCGATTTATTTATTTCTTTGCAGTAATAATCCCTAAAAAACCTTTAAAATATCATACTTAAAATACCTATTAACCTGGAAGACATGTGGTGGAACATACATTAATAAAATAGCTTAGATTTACAAGTGAAAATAAATTAAAACCAGCAGCACCCAGGAACAAAAAGTGGTTTTGAAGATTTTAATAGAGTTGAGAATGAGTTAGTTCCTTTGTGATCACTAGAACAACAAAAGGTGGCTGAAATGGCTCAGATAAAATGCAGCTATTTTGGAGGCAGTGAGCCTTTACTACTCCACCAGCCACTCTCTCCATTCACCATCAATGAGAGAAAATATCTGGATTTTCTCTAGATAAGGAGAAGAAGTAACATTAGCAAACAGAGGATATGCATGAAAAGGCTGAGGTAATTACATTTAAGGAAAAGCTGTCCTGGGAAATATAGCAATGCAGAACTGATCTTATCCTGACCATTCTAACCTCTGTCAGTGTATGAGGAACTTCGGGCAGGTGTCCCGCTCTATAGAGGAGTAAATCACACCAGTCATGGCATGATCATCACAGGCAGTCACACAAAAGATACTCAGGTTAGGGACTACAGGATGCTTCCAACAAACTGGTACAAACTTAAGATACATAGTATGCCACTATTGTAATGTGGCATTGGAAGAAGCCTAAGTGCTGTCATTGTTGTGGATCTCTGCATTAAAAGGGAACATGTTAAAATTCCCCTGTCGTCCTAGGAGGTAGTATCCCTGCTCCTCCCCCAGAGAAGGGCTATAAAGGATTCAAATATCTAGCAAGAAAATGAATAAGCTCAGAAAATATCTCGAGCGTGTGAGCAGGACACATCAAAGGTATCTGAAGCTCTAGCACCACTCTGCAGATTTGCATCCTATCCTGAGCTACAACTGTCTCCAGTGATGTAGAGAAAAGGGGAAAAGAAACAAAATTCAGAAGATGGAAGGGAGTATAACCTTTCTAAATACTGATCATTTCAGAAACATTGAAATATAAGTTTTACACAAGATAAATATGGAAACAAATAGGGATTGAGTTTCCTTACAAGCCCATTTGATAAGCCAATGCAATGGATAGTTAAGTACTTGTATTTCAAAGTTATTTCCCCTCTTCAGAAATCCACCTATTTGGTTACATATACATTTATCAAGCTTCTAATAGAATATACTGCTGAGTGGGGTCCCAACATTTCTGTGGTGAAAGCAGAGTTAGAGAAAAATTGAGCACTGGAGCTGATCTGGATACCTTGCCAAAGACCCAGACAAGCTAGACGTTCTTCCAACACTTTAAAATCAACATATTGCATGCATATGCAGTTCTTTCAGTCATCCCAACCTTGGTTACAGACTACATGTTGTCTAGTTGTGGAGAGATGTTACTTTTGTGGCATCCACAGCTCCAGGGTCCACACAAACTCATCCCAAAAGCATCTTGCAAATGGTGTTTCCAGCCCTGACACAGTGACCAGTAGGATGGCAGCACCACTACACAGGCTGGCAGGGTTTTTATGCATTGTAGGACAAAGCAAACTTGGACACTGGAAAGGGAACAAACTCCTCCTGGAACAACAGACACTGTGGGCTCCTCAATATCCATGCAGAACAGAGCGGCTCTACTTTTAGACTTCACTTGATGGGTAATATGTAAACTGAAAACAAAAGCCAAACCAGGATTCCAGAAAGAATTATATTTTTCATAAGTATCCGTACCTGCTACACTAACTGTGCTCCCACTCAGCCTGAAGTTACAATTTAAATATGTCAAAATGGGGTAAGAACTGGGGCAGGGGAAGAGGACTCCACATCTGTCTCCAGCTCATTTCTCCCATCTTTGGACAGCACCCAGCACTGCAGGACTGTAATTTGGACTTTGCTCCCCAGGCCTCTGTCAATTAACATTCCAGTAAAAAGTCCAAACAACACAGCAACAGCCAAATGCTATTGCCAAAAAAAAAAAAAGATTAGATAAGAAGCATCTAACAGACTTACCTGGAATTTGGCAGAGGAACTAGAATTAACCTCTGTAGCACTGGAAAAAGCATGAGGGTCTCTCTTCACATCTGTTTCATAACTGCAGTGGCCTGAGCAGAGGTTCACTACATGCCCACCATAGGGTGGCTACCCACTATATTTTCCTTGAAACCTCCACATCTATTCATTGATCAGGGCAGATCTGTCTCTGTTACATGCACCAAAAACAAGTCACAAAGGGACAGCACAGTGGCAGGGACACTGGAAGTTTCAAAATATGTGAGGACACAGATGTATACAGAGAGAAATGCTGAGAAGGACAATTTGAGCAAAATATTTGTGGAGTCTAAATGGTTGGTTTTAGGGGGGGTGGAGTGGGAAGGATGAGAAAGTACTCCCATTTGGGGATTGGTTGTCATATCAAGGTGTGCCGTGAATGCCAAGGCTGAGATAGATTAAGGTTTATTGCAGCTCCCATGTACTTAATGTCCAGCTGTGGAGAAAAATTAATGGCACAAAAGGAGGATTCTCCACTGCCTGTGGAATTTGTGAGTTCCAGACCTCTCTGAAAAAAAAGAAGAAAAAAAAAAAAGCTAAAAGAGATTGCATGTCAAAGCTGAGTAGGGAGAGACTTTTGACTCACATGAAGTATTACTTTCAATTTTTCACAGCAGCCTGTTTCACTCTTTGGGAATACAGCTGAACAAGGAGAGGAAACTCCAGCCTGCACAGGATTTCAATATTCACAATTATTTTTTGGGGGGTGGTGGTGTCCAAATTTGCAACAAACCCTCAATTTTCACAGGAGGGTCTTCCTAGCTTTTGACAGGCCAACCAGTGGACCACCAAAAGGCCAAGGAAGCCTGTCTCTGCAGAAGTAAAAGGTGATTTTATGCTCAGGTGGGCTGAGAGGGAGACAGGGACATTTCCCAAGGGCAGCGAGGAGCCAGATAGACTACAAGTCTGACCTAGCAGGCAGCCAGCAGCAAGTCTCACTTCACACCAGTTGACTGAAGCATGGTACTTCAGTCTTCACCTCACCCTTGTTGTATCAGAGAGAGTGTGGCTAGCAAGACTAGGAAAGTAGTCATCCCCCTGTACTCAGCACTGGTGAGGCTGCACCTTAAATACTGTGTTCAGTTTTGAGCCCCTCACTACAAGAAGGACATTGAGGTGCTGGAGCATGTCCAAGAGTAACAAATCTGGTGAAGGGTCTAGAGCACAAGTCCTGTAAGGAGCGACTGAGGGAAGGGGTTGTTTAGCCTGGAGAAAAGGAGACTCAGGGGAGACCTTATCACTCTCTACAACTACCTGAAAGGAGTTGTAGCAGAGGTAGGGGTTTGGTCTCTTCTCCCAAGTAGAAAGTGATAATTTGTATGGCCTCAGGTTGTGCCAGGGGAGGTTTTGACTGGGTATTAGGAAAGATTTCTTCACCAAAAGGGTTGTCGAGCATTGGAACAGGCTGCCCAGGTAAGTGGTTGAGTCACCAACCCTGGAGGTATTTAAAAGATGTGTAGATGAGGTAGTTAGGGACATTGTTTTTTGGTGGACTTGGAAGTGCTAGGTTAACAGTTGGACTTGATCTTAAAGGTCCTTTCCAACATAAATGATTCTATGATTCTGTGATTCCTAATTGCTTCCCCCTGTTCTGCAAGGCAGACAAGCCCCCGCCTTCCGCTTTTTTAGGGGCTTTTAATATGTAATTAATTAGTACTCGAGGCAGAGTTTTATGTAAATTTTATTTAAATCCCAATCAGTGCTTTCATTTCCGCGCAGTTATTTTTACCATAGCATCAGCACTCAGGTGGGCAAAGAACAAAACTACCCAGGGGAGCAGAGCCCGATGTGCTCAGCCTGACAAAGAGACTGAGCACTGGGACTGCAGGAGGGGCTGCCAGGTGGCACAGAGATGTCCCCTGCATGCAAGCCAGAACTGAGGGCAGGGTGTAGGAGCAGTTGTTGCTGGACACTGATAAGCTCTGGCAAGAGCAGAAGCAAGACAGTGTTGACTGTGGAGCACAGCATAAAGTGCTGTCTCTGGAGGACTAAGCACCCCTCCAGTGGGGAATGGCCTGACAGACAGACATGTTGATGCTGCAGCCACCAAAGGGATAATGAAAGCAAGCATTAAAACCAGTCTGGATCCAGGCAGAGTGATTGTAGCCTACCCACAAAAGCAGGAAATGTCACAGCAGGAACCTCCTCAGTGGAGTCTTCCCAGTCAAGATCAGCTTCCTACTTGCTGGAGCTGTCTTTACAGGTATCCTGGATTCTTCCACCTCTTTTCACTCAGATTCAAGGCCTGTGACCTTCCCACTTGCCCCATTTTTGTCTTTTAAAACAGTCAGGCATGGGAGGGCCTTTGGAGACTTCTATCAGCAGTGCTCACATCCTACGAGAGGAAGAGAGAAAAGCACATCTTTTCTGGAACTGGATATCCAGTGAGGTCAACTAGATCTTCAGGGACCTCATCATGGTAAGCAATGCATCACAGTAACCCATGCACAGTAAACCCTGGGGTTCCTTGGCAGCAGCACACAGGGTGTCAGCAACCACTTCCCTCCTTGTTCATCATTGCTAAGGCAGCCAGGTATGGGACTGAGCCTGCTGGGGTCAGTCCCTCTGATACCAGGCTTGCTGGAGAGCCAAAGCCAGGGGTGGAACTGTTGCCATCTCTCTCCAGCCTATGGAGAAAGCAAAGATTCTTCAGGGTCTCCCCCTAGATCATTAGACTAAAACAAGTTTCTTGGCACCACAAAGAAGAACCAACCACTAACCTGTGACACAACCACCCAGAACAGGTAGGAGGACCTAGCAAGCAAGTCCCAGCTTGCTACAAATTGGGAAAGTAAACCCAATCAGGTGATCCAGAAGCAGATGAGTTAAAGCAACACAGGACAGCTGCTTCTTCCTTACTGCTCCTTCACAATTTCCCTGGGAGTGCTTCTTCCTCATGTTGCTTACATTCCCCTTTTCCCTGAGGCAACCATGATTCACTGAGGTCAGAAAACAATAAAAGCCTGGTCTACAGAGCAGTCTAGTGTAGACCAGATTTTCAGCGACCATATCTGAGTCTCCACAGGGGAGATAGCTTTGCCTTTTTAACTCCTCTTGCTCAGATTTTCTAGCAGGAGACAAGAGACTGAGTCAATGCAAGTGGCTGTGCCTCATGCTGGACGGATTCATGCTGTTTCTCTGCCAGTCCTTCAAATGCTCTCACTATACTATTCAACTCTTCAGAAATCTATTGATTTGCTAAAAACACCTCCATCTTTGCTCTCTACCTCATGAGTCCTTCTCCTACCTTCAGCCTGGATAATTATAGTTTATTTCTTAGGGGAGGAGGAACGAAAGGACTTCCACTGGGGACACAGTTAGCATCTGCTACCCAGAGAAACAACAGTGGTTGTTGCCAATGATAGCAAAAGTCTCAAAGGTAGTATATACTCTTACTGAGAGAAACTAAAAGTATGCCCACTACCAGTTTCTGAACATCCATGGGCTGGGGGGAGTCACTCATTGCCATCACCACTAAAGTCATTAGGGAGAAGAGGGTGAAAAAACAGAGCAAGAACTTCATCCTAATGCACCAGCCATCACTACCTGATTAACTTTCTCTGACACCCAGAGTCTTTTGTGTGATGGCAGACAGATGTTCCCCAGGTGTTTGCAGAGTTGCATAGCTAATACTTTTGATAACCTGAACCTGCACAGCAGATGCATTAACAGATTTTGACATGGTGCCATTAGTTTTGCAGCTCATGGCAAGGAGGGACAAAAGGGAAGAGAGGAAAGAACAATTAAATAAATGTTAAACTACAGAGAAAAAGAAAAAGAGAGACTAATTTATGGGCTTCCTTCTCCCCCCGGAACATGCAGTCCAGGCTCTGGCAGACAGTGCTCCCCATCTGCACCATTCCTAGGGCACAATGGCAGATTCCACAACCAGCTCCATCCTGCCAAAATCCCCTCCTTCCCCCTCCACCTTTGCCCCCTTCCTTTGAAGTGCAATTGCATAGACTTCCATCTGGCAAGGAAGCCTGTGCTTCATGAACGCACGCACACTTTGAGACCACAGTGAGGAGGGCGTTTAAGGTACAGAGACAGGGAAAGTGCATCGCAAAAGGCAGATAGTGGATAATATAGAAACTCTCCCTTTTCTGTTGTTTCCAATGAGTCAACAAGATGAATCTGTTGTGTAAAACATATGCTGCTTGTACATCTGCATAAAATGAGGCAGTGAGATCTAGCAGTGTTCATTAAGAGGCTGAATTCAAACCTTATTTTTAAACTCAAGCTTACTCCCTACCCATAATTAGGCCTCCAGTCAGTCGTTGAAACTCTATGTGTGCCTTTCCTCACCCTTAAGAGAGGGTTAAACCTTCTATCCAAGGAGCTGTAAACTACTGATTCTACATCCATAAAGCCTCATATTTTACATCTGTGAAGAGATAAACAAACAGTTTATGTCTGAGCAAGATCCGAAACAGACTCAATGAGCCTTCTGAAATAAGACAGAGCATCACAGAATCACAGAATTTCTGAGGCTGGAATAGACCTCCAAGATCATCAAGTCCAGCCTATGACCCAACACCATGACCAGCTAGATCATGTCACTAAGCACCACTTCCAATCTTTCCTTAAACACCTCGAGGGATGGTGACTCCACCACCTCCCTGGGCAGTCCATTCCAGTGTCTAATCACCCTTTCCATGTGGAAATGCTTCCTAATATCCAACCTAAACCTCCCCTAGCTCAGCTTCAGGCCATGCCTCTTGTTCTGTCACTAGTTGCCTGGGAGAAGGGCCTGACCCCCACCTGACTACAACTTCCTTTCAGGTAGTTGTAGAGAGTGATAAGGTCCCCCCCGAGTCTCCTCTTCTCCAAGCTGAACCACCCCAGCTCCCTCAGCCTCTCCTCGTAAGACTTTCCCTCCAGTCCCTTCCCCAGCCTCGTCACTCTCCTCTGGACCTGCTCCAGCACCTTAATATCCTTCTTGAGGTGAGGGGCCCAGAACTGCACCCAGTACTCAAGGTGAGGCCTCACCAGTGCCGAGTACAGGGGCAGATTTACATCCCTAGACCTGCTGGCCACACTAATCCTGATACAAGCCAAGATGCCATTGGCCTTCTGTGCCACCTGGGCACACTGCTGACTCATGTTCAGCCAGTTATCAAACGGTACTCCCAGGTCCGTCTCTGCCAGGCTGCTCTCCAGCCACTCATCCCCCGGTCTGTAGCACTGCATGGGGTTATCGTGGCCAAAGAGTAGGACCCTACACTTAGTCTTTTTAAACCTGATACTATTGGCCTCAGCCCATCGACTCAGCCTGTCCAGGTCCTTCTGCAGCATCTCCCTACCCTCCAGCAGATTGACGCTTGCCCCCAACTTAGTGTCATCTGTGAATTTACTAACAGTAGACTCGATCCCTTCATCCAGGTCATCAGTAAAGATGTTGAAGAGAACTGGGCCCAGTACTGATCCCTGGGGACACCAGTGGTCACTGGACACCAACTGGATGTTCACAACCATTCACAACCACTCTCTGTGCCCAGTCATCCAGCCAGTGTTTAACCCAGTGAAGGGTGCACCTGTCCAAGCCATGGGCTACCAGCTTTTCCAGGAGGATGCTGTGGGAGACTGTGTCAAAGGCTTTGCCAAAGTCTGGGTAGGCCACATCAACAGCTTTCCCCTTGTCTACCAGACGGGTCACCCAGTCATAGAATGAAATCAAGTTGGTTAGGCAGGACCTTACTTTCCTAAATCCATGCTGGCTGGGCCTGAGACCCTGGTTGTCTTGTACATGCCAACTGATGACACACAGGATGATCTGCTCCATAACTTTGCCAGGCACTGAGGTCAGGCTGACAGGCCTATAGTTTTCTGGATCCTCCCTCCGGCCTTTCCTGTGGATGGGCATCACATTGGCCAACCTCCAGGCATCTGGGACCTCCTCAGTTAGCCAGGACTGGTGATAAATGATGGAGAGCAGCTTAGCCAGCTCTTGTGCCAGCTCCCTAAGCACCTTAGGATGAATCCCTTCCAGACCCATAGACTTGTTAGGATCTAAGTGGCACAGCAGGTCACTACTTCCTCCTGGATTTCAGGAGGGATATTCTGCTCCCCATCCCCGCCTACCAACTCGGGGAGCCCAGCTGCCCTGAGGATATTCAGTCTTTTTGTTAAAGACTGAGACAAAGAAGGTGTTGAGCACCTTAGCCTTTTCCTTGTCTTTCATTACTGTGTTCCCCCCTTCATCCAATAAGGAATGGAGATTTTCCCTTTTTATTATCCTTGACAGAATTGGCCAGCTTAAGTTCCAACCAAGCCTTTGCATCTCTAATTCTCTTTCTTCATGACCTTGCAATGTCCTTAAATGCTTCCTGGTTCAGCTGCCCCCTTTTCCAAAGTTGATACACTCTTTTTTTCTCCTGAGTTCTTGCAAAATCTCCTTGCTCAACCAGGCCGGTCTTCTACCCCACCAGCTCATTTTTTGGCACATAGGGACAGCCTGCTCCTGTGCCTTCATAATTTCATTCTTAATGTAAGCTCAGCCCCTTTGCTTGACCCAGGTCAAATGATCTCTTCACCTTTCTCACTGGCAGTTAACACCACAGGAAGAGGCAAAACAGAGGAGACAGAAGAGAGAGAAAAGCCACCACCTTTGCCAACAGTTGTTGTTTCCATGCTGGCGATGAGTTCTGGAAGTTGGTGACAGCTGCCCTTTTACCAAAAAAGCTCAGCAAATGCAGCAGCATGGCTTTAGTTAGGAGCCTCTTTATAACCTCTGATAACACATTTTACAAATGAAACTCATGGAATATACGGACTCATTACTGGCTCTTGAGCACAGCTCCCTTTGGATAAAGTATGACCACTTCTGCGTGTATATTGTGTAGGGAACTGCAGCATCTCTGCCTATGTGTCATTTGGCCAGATGTTCATTGCGCCAGTTAATGTTTCCCTAAACCCATACACCAACTGATTTCAAATCCATCCTTTTAGAGTAACAAGCATTTTAATGGAAACCAACAGATATTCACTGAAGGGGCCAGAGAGATTGTCACCATGCCATGGCTCAGCAAGTATAGCTGCTTCCCACTCCCTAGAAACACATATTCTCCTCTTCTTCAAGTCATCAGGACAGAAATCATCCCCTCCAAAACATCCTCTTTCTCCACCTGAAGACTGCACTTTAACCAAAACCAGTATCACAGATATTGGTTAAGCCTTTGCAAAAGCTTTTTCTGTTCCTTTCATGAGAATATTGCCTGCACCATTTCCCCCCTGCCTGGGAAATTAAGTTCCATCATTTATCAAGAGATCATTATTCCCAGTTTGCACAGATTTGCTCAGGCTTTCAGGAAAACAGGACAGCAGTTTAAGGTACATCTGATTTATACATTATCAAAGAAATCACTTAGTCAGGAAAATTATGTAAGCTTGCGTTGTGTCTAAACACTTCATCTCCATTATACAGGAGTGGCAGGCAGTGTCCTTCCCAGAGAGATTTCCAGCCACTCTGGGATTAGCTCACAGTATGCCTGTGTAAAATGTTATCAGTGCAGTGAGGCGAAAGCAAAGGCCTCATGACTCCAGCCCTCTCTGCCATGCATGAGGCAACTCAGTTTGTCTGTTTTAACTTATTCCAACAGTAATCCTAAAATCAGGCCAACAATTACTTAAGGCAGAGTTCTTTCAGATGCAGAAGACACTTGCATAGCAAAAGCCACTGTTCCTGTAGGCCACAAGTCCCAAGCCTTCTCTTGTCTAGCATTAATTACATGAAATCACCAGTATTAGATGGAAGAGATTATTTAGGGGAACAGAAGATTATTCAGAAGGGCATGGCTGATTGCTGATTTATTAGCATCTAGCTCCACAGTTTCAGTCAAGCAAGAAAGTCAGGGGAGGGGGAGCAGAAATGCCATGACATTGTTCTCTATCCTGCATTCAGCCAAGTTTGAGGTTTAATGTTCACAGCAAGAACTATGCTCCTCAAGAAATGCGCCCAGGCAATACTGAGATCCTTGTGAGTTTTGCTTTGTTCACAGAAGGGGCCTCTTATTGGGAAGGGAAGGCTTTGTACAAGCCTTTGGAAACATGATGCATCACAGCCACTGGGAATTAGAGCTCTTGGCTTTAGCCCTCTCCTAATGTATTGCACTGGGTTGGTTTGTCTGGCACAGCACAGACACTCTGTTGCCTCTTGGCTCCATATACCCTGTTATTTCCCTTTTATGCTGCCCCTGGCAGAAACATCACTATGTAGAGGGAGAACAAATTATTTGTTCCTGTATTGGAGAGGATCTGGAGGGCAAACATTTGCTTCTCCCCAGATGACAAGTCAAAATTATTTTCCCTGGACAGGAATACAAACCTTCTTCTTGTCCCCAGGATGGCATGGGATGTCCCCTTCTGCTTCATGCTGTCCTCCAGGATGTGCCTGTCTGAGATAACCAAGGAACCCTTACAGGACTGGCAGGCTGGCCACAGGGCAACAAAGCCCTTCTTGAGTGGTAGCTTGAGAAGAAACCAACTTGAGCATTGCAAGTGAGTTAGCTTGGTGATGGTCCCAGGAAGCAGCCTGACAAAATCAACTACCCTTGCAACAGATTGTCAAAAAGCTAGAACAAAAGTTTTAGAGACCAATGGAGTGCCAATGGCCACCTGTTGTCCGTACCATATCAGTAAAGCAAGGGGTTACTGTCCTGTGGGGGAAGCCCAGTTCTATCCAGCCATTAAACCACAAACAGCAGAGTGTCAAGATATATATTCTGCATACAGTGCTGAGTAAACAACACTTTTTTTTTTTCATGGCACAGGTAGATTTAGGTCTTAGCTCGACTTGTTTAAGTGACTTGGTGGATCTGGTGTCAGACAAGATCAGAGCCCCTTGAAATTCTCCGGATATATGGTTCTCAGTTCACATGGAACTGTGGTGGCAGAAGGCCTCCTTGGGTGGCTCTAAGAGTCTGTCTGCATGGATGCTACTCCTATACAGAATATGTGTCAGAGAGCTGCTCCTGTACAGAGTATGTGGCAAAGAGGGTGCCAAGTCAGAGGTACAGAAGCATTCATCTGCTGGCAGTGTTTCTCTTGGTGCTTGGAGGGAGACAGAATAGTCTCTGCTGTCCTACTCCTCCCCCAAGAGGAATGTCTTACAATAAACACAGTCAGCAATTCACCCACACAAAAAGCTGTAACTGTGTTCAAACGATCATTCATCTTACCCTCCTACTCCATAGGAAAAAAACCCAACATGTCTCACTCCAACCCTTTTGTGATTACAGACATATCTGCACTGCAAGACACATGTGCAACTGCCACCCATGCAGAAACACCCTTACTAATTTTAAACCAGGCTACATTGGTGACAGTCTAACCCCAACAGCAAGCCCTCCTCCATCATCAGCCAAAGGGCACCAGCCCACCACAGTTGGGATATGAGCCAAGTATGTTATAGGCAGACAGAAAATTGTCTTCCTTGATGATGTCCTTCCAGATTAGTGATACTGACTGCTATCACATCCCAGATGGGGTGCTCTCCCCAGCCAAACTGCAAACACCTAGTGTAGAGATGTGGCATTTCATTGCATGCCCACCTGAACTTGTACTTCCTGTTATGATACAATTGGCATTAACACATCACTTTGTTTAGAAACTTACCGGTAGGCACTGCCACTAACTGTTCTAGTTTACATGGACTCTTTGAGGGCTTAACCAGGAAAACCAGATTTGCTTATGCTAGCCTATTATAGTTAGATCTCATTTAGCCATATCTGATTCAGCATTAGCCACAGTAGTAGCTGCCCTGAGTCAGGAAGCAAAGGAGCAGAAGTTTAAGAGAGTCAATTATAGCTACAATCAGGAGTAACACAAACATAATCCTGTCAACCAGCTGGACTGAAGTGGCCTTTGGACTCCACAGCCTCCAGCTGAGGACTTTGTCTCACTATCATTATCTCTAAGAACCTACTAATTACAGAGGTTTGTTTTACTGGTTAGCCCTTCTTTGATAGGCTTTTCCCATAGCTAAAACATCTTTTCACCAATAGGATCCTTACCCATACCAGGAGGGTATAGACCTTTCAAGTTCACAGCTGGTAGCATTAGGAGTTAACTGGGAAAGTAAGAAATACATGACAGGAAGATTCCATAAACCTCAAAATAGCCAATATTTATAATTATGAAAATTGTAGGTTTCACAGTGATTACACACATGACTTTGAAAAGTGATCAAGAGTCACTCAAAGAAAATGAAATTTATCTATTAGAATGCAGTCAAACCATACTTGTTTTAGAACTTTTGCAGCCAAGGGGTGTTCATCTTGGAAGCTGTAGGAATAACATACACAGTGCTAAGCGTGACCTCATTAAAACCATACTGCTCTTTCAGGCTTCAGTGCATTGGGAGTCTTACTGCATTTTTCAAATTAACGTGTACCAAATCAGCAGGTGAAGAATCAGCAAAGCACCCCCCATCCCTGGCATCCATAAGTCTCTGGCTATCTGCTATGTTTCTCTTCTTTGATTTGGCAAGGACAAGGAGTTACATGTGTTCTCTCAGCTCTTAAAGGTCCAGGTTTTCAAAGGGATCCAATAGGGTTTTTTTGTAATAAATACTACCCAGAGCCTCACCAATTGTGTTAAGTACAAAACTGACAAACTTCAGATTGCAAAGTTGACAAAAATTTGGCCTGAAGAATACCAGCATTTCTTTTTCTTTTTCTTTTTTTTTTTAAGTTGAGCTATTATATGGGACCACTTCTGTTTAACATCTTTATCAATGATCTTGAGAAGGAGATAGAATGCACCCTCAGTAAGTTTGAAGATGACACCAAGTTGGGTGGAAATGTTGATCTGCTTGAGGGCAGGGAGGCTCTGCAGGGAGACTTGGAGAGGGTGTATCTATGGTCTGAGGTCAACTGAATGATCTTCAACAAGGCCAAGTGCTGGGTCCTGCACTTGGGCCACAACAACCCCATGCAACACTACAGACTCGGGGAGGAGTGTCTGGAAAGATGCCCAGCAGAAAAGGACATAGGGGTGCTGATCAACAAAAAGCTTGAATATGAGCCAGCAGTGTGCCCAGGTGGCCAAGAAGGCCAATGGCATCCTGGCTTGTATCAGAAATAGTGTGGCAGGCAGGACCAAGGAGGTGATTGTCCTTCTGTACTCGGCACTGGTGAAGCCACACCTCAAGTACTGTGTTCAGTTTTGGACACCTCAATACAAGGTGCTGGTGCGGGTCCAAAGAAGAGCAACTAAGCTGATGAAGGACCTAGGGAACAAGTCTTATGAGGACCATCTGAGGGAACTGGGGGTGTTTAGTCTGAGGAAAAGGTGGCCAAGGGAAGACCTTATTGCTCTCTACAACAACCTGAAAGAACATAGTAGAGAGGTAGGCACTGGTCTCTTCTCACAACTAGTGACAGAACAAGAGGGAATAGCCTCAAGGTGCACCAGGGGAGGTTTAAACTGAATATTAGAAAAATTTTTTCCACTGAAAGGTTTGTCAGGTTTTGGAACAGGCTGCCCAGGGAGGTGGTTGAGTCATCATCCCTGGATGTGTTTAAAAGCTGTATAGACATGGTGCTTGGTGACATGGCTTAGTGGTGGACTTGGTAGAATAGGGTTAATGGTTGGACTCGATGATCTTAAAGGTCTTTTCCAACCTGGATGATTCTATGATTTGGGCTGCATCAGGAACTTATTAGTTGATCTTTTAATAGGTGACATTTCTGGGAGCATTTGTTCCAATTTGAAAGGTAATTTGTATCAGCTGTTCTGATTCCTGTTCCGTAACTTTTTTCCCCTCCCCTGCAGCAGGCACCTGAGCTGGCAGCTTTTATACTTTCTCTGAGGAAGCATGAGAGTGAAAAGGGTCATCTTTTATGCAGGATGACAAAAATGTTTAACACAACAGGATCCTGAAAATGTCTTTACTTAGTCCTTTACCAGTGAAAAAAGCCAGACCTTAACACACCTTCTATAGAAAGGGCTACTTAAGTACATCTCCCTTTTATTCTAGCACTGAGACAACATTTTAAACTTGCAACAGTTTAATTGTCAGTGCCCTAAAACTATAGCCATCTGAGTGGCCTACAGCATTCTTCATATCATTTACCTAATAGTCTGCACTTAATTTGGATAGTTTAAGTCCTGCTGCTCCTAGTGCTTGCAGTAAACACACAGCCTGCAATTTAAAGCCCAGGTTAACTCTAGGCATTCAGCATCTCAAGGAGATCTTGCAGGTTTGGTTATGCCAAGTGAACATGATTTCCAGAAGATTAAAGGAGTACATATAGATTCAGACTATGATTAAAGGATTTGCTACATATGTTGTGCTGAGTTGACACCCAGAACCCAGCCAAAACCATCTTCCTCTTGAATCAATACAAGAGAGGCTGCAGGTGAAGAAAATGCAAATGACTGAAGCTCACACAGCCTCGATGGCCAGAGTGACCCACCTCACCTTCAGCTGAGCATCTGCTGATAAGCGAGGCCTGAAGTGACTTCTCACAGCAAGAATCAAACTGGTGCCTATGGATAAATTTCACCCATGGGCACTGCAGACACATTTATGTGTGAGAGAGTTGCAGTGCACTTTTAAATCAGGGAGCATAATGTTCTTAAAGGACAGGAGAGTCAGCTTAGTGCGAATACTTCCTGAGCAAGTTTCACAGGTTTGGTCACAACCCTCTCTGCTCAGGAGAGCAGCATTTAAAACAGCCAAGAGCTTCCTGTAGATGTCAGAGTGACCTTATAGCAGTGAGGCAGTGCCTAGATGAGGGACTGGCTGCCTATGCAGTTTGGTCCCATCTTCCCTGACTCATCTGTGAGGGTAACGGCGCTGCTTTGTTGGGCTCCATTCAGAAGAAAAACAGCAGTGGTGGACCATGGCAGTAGACACTGGGGCAAGACAAGAGTTTTGAGGTAAGGCTGTGGATTCTGGATTTGCATGCAGATTTGTAGTACAGACACAGCAGGTTTTTGGTGTTCCAAGAAATGTCTGGATTTCCTGCGTACAGGATCTGCTGGATGAGTTGCTGCAGTTGGCAGAGATGAGGCATACATCAGCTGCATATCCCAGGAATATTTGCACTTAAAATCACAAAACAACTTCAGCTTAACATTTTCCCTTTAGTTCTTTAAACTGGGTAAGCTTGGCTTTGTTACCAGCATGGTGTGTCCACCTACTAACTACTTGCACACTCCTGTGCAAGTTTTGTCACTCATAACGAGGCTTGAGCACTCACATATAGCAGTACCAGCATCACCCAGGCAAATCTGTGTGCCCAAGAGGGGAGTGAAACCACAACCACTCCTGCAGGCACCTGAAGGCTGCACTTGGACACACTTTTCTGGGTACAGCTTGGGGAGACTAAGAAATCACCACACTCCAAACCTACCAGCAGAGCAGCATCATTGACACTTGCTAGCACAGCTCTGCTAAAATAAACCAACATAGCCAAATAATTCCTGTAACCTAAGATTTGTTTCCCCAGCCCAGGAGCAGGTTAGGCAGTCAGCATGCATGCAGTTACAGCAGATCAGAGGGCTTAAGAAGAGCAACAAGTAGCCACCAGCAGCAGTTTCTCCAGACATCCCATGCCCCGTGGCAGCCTTCCTCTTTTCCCTGCTTCCCGAGCCTTGAGCAGCCCAATGCCCAGAGCAGCCTCCCAGTGCCAAGCACAGCTCCAGAGGCAGCAGTTACCCCCAGCTAAGGGCATGGGTCTTTAGGAGACTGCAGCAATGAACAAAGTCCAGAGCAAGACGGTATCAGAAGGACGTTAACTGAAGGGTCATCTATTGCTTCCCTGTATACCTGCTACCACTCTGAGGTGGTTCATAACTCCACACACCCTATTTCTGCAATAAAAGTCCCAAGAACCACATAAAAGGAGAAACAATGAGTATTTGTCTCACATGTGAGTCAGTTTTATCTTTCATGGCCTAAGAAGGGCTGGAAGAACTTCAGATGATGATGTGGTTTAAATGCCTTTCACCAGGAGGACAAATATCTTCTGTAGTTGTTGCTATGATGATAAAGAATCCCAGAAGGGATTTTTGTATATTCTGTGAGTTGTACATTTTTGGTATTGAAAAGTTAACAGCATTAAGTGTGGTGGATTATCTGAGTATGAAATATTCTTAGTCATAGTCAGAAGAAGAGCTGAGCAAACATATGCCATGAAAAAATATAAAGGTGGTTGGTTTGGTTTTTTTTTTCCTTCCCCATCTCTATGAAATTTGCCTGTTTGGCAGACAGGAGTAGTTTTAGCAGAATTTAAACATGAAGTGAGAGTCTGTGTGTGTGTGTGCGCATGCATGGAGAACGGAAGCTGGAGGAAAAGCTGTGTGCAAAGCTGGAAAGCAGTAGCTCTTAAGCTCTGCTACTAGCTGTCACCTTAGTCTGTTTAAGTGATGCACCACCCATCTAGTGCCCTGAATTCAGGTCCATTCCCAGACACCTGGGTCCAATTCCTGGGTCTGCCACAGACCTGCCGTGAGATCATACATGAGACAAGTGCATCCACTAAACATACCGAGCATGAATTTAAGGGATTGTTCAGGGAATGTGTCTCTGAGGGAGGCTGCAGCATATGGACTCAGGTAGAAAAACTTGCTCCTGAATTACGCCAGTTGTGTATTTAGTAGGGAGCAGGGGAGCTGTGCCTACTCAGGCCTGGCTGCAGGGTGTGTGTGTGCACCAGGGATGTTTGTAGGTTGTGCTGCTGCTTCATGGAGGTCAGAACTGTGTCTACCCTCATCTGGTGCTGCCAACTGGGAATTACTAAAGCAAAGCTATAGCATAGAGGGATGTATGTACAACATCCCAAAGTAAGATTTACCAAATCAGATGCCAAGTTATGCTTCAACATGCCAGAGATGATACTTTCAAACATGCATCTTTCATAGACATAAACATTTTGATGTGCATAAATAGACCTGTGGAAGAAACTGAAGATAGAAACATCTTTGCCAGATGATATTCAAGTGTTCTGCAAATTACTATGTGCACATTATGGCCACACCAAGAACTGGAAAGTGTTAGCTAATGGCAAACACTGCTGCATGTTTTATTAGGTCATTTATCAGTCAAGCAAGATGTGCTTCATGCGTGTATTTTCCCGAGAAAAATCCTTATTTTCTTAAAAGGTCTGTTTTTATTTATCTCTGTTGTTTCTATAACAGCTATGAACCAGAGTAGCTAATTTTGTTCTGTCAGTGGCTGTCCAGCTCTCCCACGTCCAGATAATTTGTTTTTTTCACAGTTCACTATGTGTAAGGGTCTCCTTGTTCTTGTTTAAGGTGATCTCCTCATTCTTATGCAAATGGAACAGCTTGCGGCAGAATGGTATCTTTCTTCAATTAATTTAGAAATTGCATTTGTCACCACAAATCAATATTTTCCTACTTGTGGCCAACTTCAAGACATATGGACTAAAGGCCTTTCATCTGTTTAGCATCTCTGGTAATGCTGAGCCAGTATGGTGCTCTGAGACACATAGCGCTGTTCCTGGCAAATCATTGCTATCCAGAATACCATTATCTAACGTCATCATAATGCAGCCTCACATAACATTCTTGTATCTTCACCATAGTCCATTGTGGGCCCAACATGTATATCCCCTTGCTCACTGCAGCAAACAGCCTCTGAAGACATTAACTATTTACCCAGTGTAAGAGCGGGAGCAGGCTGGAATGCCATCAAGTAGCTTAAACTTGGGATGATTCTCCCAGAACTGAGCAAAAGGAATGATTAAGAGGCCTGGTTCAGACAATTTCTTCTGGGCTGGCAGTATCTGGACATAAAGATAAAGGGGGATCTATTGAGCTGGAAAAATCTGTTCTTACTGACCACAGTTTTTCACCATCACCTGGAAATTAGAAGAGGGATTCTTCTCTAGACCTGGCACAGTAGAAGAAACTCGCTTATTTTTCCTGCTCATACAGGGAAAGTCCAACTGTGGCCATCTTGAGCAAGAAATAATGTCTGGTTCTGCTTCACTAGATCTTGTTTAGTGTTCCTACCTGGTTAGTTTATTCAGTGAGGCTTAAAACAAAAAGTGACAACAAACCAAAAACAAACAAAAGCAACAAACAAAAACCCCACAAACAAAACAAACAAACAAACAAAACAAAACACAAAACCAACACCTAGGCTGGTCCTGAAGCCACAAGAGAGAAAATGTAACAACACTTCAAATGCAGTAAAAAAATGAAGAAGATTCTGATCTAAACCCAAGACCAAATAAATCTGTATTTAGATGGAAAACAATCCCATCAGCAAGTCACACAGATGAACTATGGACTGAGGCCTCCCTTCCCACATACCACCTGGCCAGGCAACAGTAACCTTCACTCCCTGTGACCCATCCAGCCCCTTTCCTGTCCTTCAGCACCTTGCAAAGGGACTGGGTTTATAGGTAAGTGGTTCCTAATGAAGCAGCAGTGCCTCTTAGGTGCTGGGCTCTGACAGAAACACATAATTCATATTCTATGGGCAGAAGGGGGATGTTAGGAATGCACATCAATTTGTTGGGCAGAAATCAGAGGTACACGGGGTCCCTGATAGCTCTGTCTTTGTTGTTAGGGTTGTAACCCCAACACAGGACATGCGAACGGCAGTGACTGAAGGTGTGCATCCTGGCCTGGGCAATTCCATCTAATCCAGCCTGGGACAGCATGTCTCTTCATTGGAGACATGCCCAGAGCAAGCCAGGATTACTGAAGATTTTAGTGTGCTCTTTCACCCCAGGGATATTACTGTCTGGAGCCATGCATTTTCTATTGCAAGATCTGAAAGTACTTTTTTTTCTTAAATATTTTTTTGAGCACATCTCATTAAGTTTCCATCACCCACCCCTCTGTGTGAAGAAGAAAAGCATCACTGTCCCCATTTCAGAGCTAGGGAAACTCAGGCATGAAGGACTATGTTTAAAACAGCCTTTCTAAATGGATACATGGAGGCTTTGGCAGAGTCCTGGAAAGAACCTGGTTCTTCCAGGTTGCAGGGCTTATAATTTTAGCCTAAGAACTCTTTTTTTTCCTCTCCTGTACAAAGCCTTGACAGTCCTGTGAGGAATATTATGTAAATACAGGTTGTAGCTGTTGATATAAATCACTGTAAATCAGTAGCTGACATCAAAAGCATAAAGCTGCTGCTTCTTTGCTAATGGATGGGCATTTCATACACCTGACAGTGCTGAGCATCACATCTCCCTCTGAGCCTGCTCCCATCCCTTGCTCTCAGCATAACTGTGCAGTGATCCCCTATCCCTGCATCCAGCCATGCAACTCATGTTCAACCCTGCTGAAGGAAAATATTCTTTCAAAAGCTGCTCCTTTCTGGTCACCTATCTCAGATGTACCACAGAAAAAAAGGGGGTTTCTGCATTGCACCCACCCACTTATCCATAAGCTGATCTCAGCTGCACTGCAGAATTAAATCCTTTGCTCCTGTCCCTTCACTGTTTCTGCTACTCTCCTCGCCCTTGCATCAGTCCAATATCCTGAAGCAAAGACTTTATCATCTTCCAAGCCAGGAGCTCCTCTGTTTCCATCCCAGGCTCACCACAATATGGTGGCTTTTCAGTCTCTGTCTGTGTGGTCAGGGAGAGAAGTAAGCTAGGGTTAAGCCACCTTGGCTGCCAAAGCACAGATGACCCAAGGTCCAGCATTGCTGTCTTTCCAGCAGTGTGCCTCTGCACCAGAACTGCCTAAATATAATAGGAAAATCTCTCTTGACTTAAAGGCCCTCTGGACCAGGACCCACCATCAGATATGTTAATGATCAGCAACTGCAATGACAAAACTGTTGCCAACAGTGAACATCAGACTTCCTAATGTTACAGTACCAGGGTGGCTGAGTGGGTGATAGCAACAGGTAAAGCCATAGGGTTTTCTGCTGCTTATCCATCCATGTAAGCAGCTCCCCTCTGTTCATGGGTACACCCATCAAAAGGCATTCCCTGAAATGTTCTGTTGCTGGTCTTTTCATTTCCCAAGGAACATATTTGTGCCACCAATGCAAGCTGCTTTCCAAAGCATTTCTGGTGCTCCTTACCCTTTAATCTTTTTCCAGCCACAAAGCTTTTCCTCCAGGGTCTCTGGGTGATGTAATGAACTGACATTAAAAAGGCAAGATGACAACAGGAGACAAATGGAGGTCAGTATTACACATCCTAAGCAAGCAGTCACCAGGTCTTTTCCTGTTGCAGTCCCAGCTACTGGGGTGCCACAGAACAGTGTAGTTTTGTAAAAGAAGACAAGTTAAACTGCATGGAGCACAAATGGCACTGACCTTTGGGGAACATGGGGTTGGACTCAGTATCAGAGTATGTAGAGGCTTTGACACCAATCTGCGGTCTGACAAGGGCTATCCACATCCCACTTCAGTCCACTGTGTCTTCACCATCCTTCTCTGACCCTGGCAAGCTCTGAGCCCAAGGAGAATCCACAGCATTTCCTCTTGTGGCACCTTGGGTCTGCCAAGGGCTTGCATCTACTGTCACACTTCCTACCCCTGCAGTGCTCCAGCATGGGTTAGTGCTTGCTGGGGGAGCCATGACATCCTCATGGAGCAATACACCTTCCATATTGCACAGCCATCCCTCACACTTGGAAGGGTAAGTGTCTCCAACCAGCTGTTCTGATATTTCAGCCCAGAAACCTTGGCAGCACCCGGTGAAAGGATGAGTAGCTGGTGTGAAACCTTCCTGAACCTGTGCCGAATTCAGAACTGATTTCTCAATGAGGAATGAGGAGCAGCAGAGCAGAGGGGAGATGTCATAAACAACCTGGGAGAAAATACAACGCAGGTCCCAGACAGCTGGGTTGCCATGGCTGAACAAGCTATACCTGGACTGTGGAGTGTGGTGAGAATAAATGCGTCAGTACCCAGTGGAATAGGAAAGCTGTCCAGGTTGATCTGTTCTCCTTTTTCAGGCTGGGCTACATGGCTTTGCTTCATTGACTTGCAAGGATAGAAACCTTTGGTTTTGGGAGCTGATTATCTAGCTAAGAGATGTCAGGGAAGAGAGGAGCAGCAGCTTTCAGCTCCCAGTAACTTATCTAGGGAGTGAATGAAAGTGACAAAAACCTGCCAGCACTCTGCCTACACATGAAGAAATTCTGTTTCCAGTCCCCTGGGGGAGACTTCTCCTGAAAATACCTTTCCTACAGGAAAAAAAAAAAATCACTCTGTATGTGTGTCTATATGTGACTTAGACCTATAGAAACAACAGCACGCTGACAGTCATCACATTTGCACCAAAGGAATGGGACATCCTTGGCAGCTCAGGGCTGTGACAGATTAGTACCCGGGGTGACCTTGGTGCAGGGCAGTACCTGCAGTAGCCAACACCCAGCACACTGTGCACACTACAAGATGTGACAGCTTTAATTGCTGACTGCAGAAATGAGGACAAGAAAAGCAGAGGTTCAAGGGAGCTTCAGGAGGAGGCCACGCTTTGGATCTCCCCATCCCGCTCACCTGCTCTCCCTGTCTCCTTTCCTAGATGGGGAGAGGAGCCCACCAGGGAATGGAAAACACAACTGGAGTATGATGGCATCTATTTCTTCTTCAGACACACTTCTTTTGCAGTGCTTGGTGCAATTTACATATGAATGCTGTGGTGTTCTTCATAAGCAAGAATTAAGAGAACAAAAAGGCGCAGGAAGTGAGGGGAAGGTAAATGGAAAAAGACAAGACAGAAACTGGAGGTGGTGACAGGCAGCCATAGGCAAGGTTACCACTCAGAGCTATTCAGTGTTGTCACTGCTAACATGTACTCCAAGGGTACAGTTTAAGAAAGAGTTGTCTCCCTATGCTTTCCCCCATCCTGCTTGGCCCTCTGATCCAGTTCTGCTCTGATTTCTGGTACACTTGTGCAGTATCCAGGCCATCTTTCTGAGCTGGACACAGCAGGCTGAGCTTTTCCAACCCAAGGAGAACTTCTCTTAGCACTGCAGCCCTCCCTTCTGTGTGTTACATGTTGGGCTTTTGCACATGACTAACAGTCACATGTACACTCAGAATGCAAAAATGAAATGGATTTGGAGAAATTAGTTCAAATTGTGCCTAAACACTTGGGATTTCCAAGGTCACAGGTAGCAATCACTCAGGCTAAGGTCCAAATTCCCACTGAGACATACACAGATCACAATATCCATAAGTTCAGAATCTTATTTGACAGAAAAAATAACATGGATGTGCAAGTGCACATATTTAGTTACAGAGTTCCATAAAGTAGTTACTGGTAAAAGAGGATTTCTACCATAAACAGAGAAACATATCTTTAGTCAGTCTTTTTGTAATTTACGCAATATCAAATTGCTGAACTCTCAATTTCATCAAATAGGGGCTATATCACCAGTAAATCCTCTAACAGAGGGGTTCCCCAGAATCTGAAAGACTATCCAATTACAATTTGAGGAAACTTGTAGTCATAATGACTGAGTAAAGACAGGACTGTTAGGAAAATAGAAAGAAAGAGTGTGAGAGCATGTGTGAGAGAACTTCACTTTCTCATGAGTGATATGAGGAGAATTATAGCTGTCTTTAAATTTTGTGGCAAGAGGAGCCAAAGTTCCTGCTGCTGGCTTTGGATCATCTTGCTTTCCTTCCAGTCTTCTTCTCTTTGCCTTCTCTCTTTCTCTTTTGCTATGTTCAGACCCCATAATTTTATGGAAAACTTACATTACTTCCTATGGAGTCTTTTTAGATCTATATGCATTAACAAGAAGGTCCAAAGCTCTGTTTGGGGCAATACCAGCAGAGAATAAAAGGCAGCTGTTACTCCTGGGCTGACTTGGAGTGGTAGAGAGCTGCTTCTCCTAGGGACGCAAAGGTGGTATCAGAAAGCCATTAACTTAAAATCCCACACAGAGTGGGATCACCAAGAGCTAACAGCTCTTAATACCTCTCTCTGGGTACTGGGAAGTGTCCACAAAAGGTCAATATATGATCATGCCTACAAGGAGAACTGGATGATGATGCATTCCCATCCCAAGCCCATCGTAGGTATTGCAATCCCTCGGCTAGCATAGGACAATGTCCAATTGATTCAGAAGCATTTGAGATTGACTGCAGATCAAGCCCATCTACTCTTCTTTATTGCTAACAGCTCCTGCCTGACTCACCCTTAGACATGCTTGTGCAAACTCTACTGTTAAAGCCTTGCCTCTTTAGATCTGACCTTCTGCTTCAGCCAACATGTCTTTGAGCCCAGTGGATTGCTTGGGCACAAGCTGGGAGCTCTGTGACGCGTGTGGCCCTGGGTTCCCTCTGTGTTTGGCTGAGCTCTGGCTCTTGGTTCGTGCAAGATGTATCTGCAAGGTGTTGCAGTCTGGAGACTGTAGAACCATGAGGTTGTAGAACCAAATGAAGCATAAAAAAAATAATTAAAGGCAAGAAACAATCAGCTGGAAACTTTAATTTCAACTATAAAATATTTTTGCA
Source organism: Ceryle rudis (assembly GCA_033439905.1). Lineage (NCBI taxonomy): Eukaryota > Metazoa > Chordata > Aves > Coraciiformes > Cerylidae > Ceryle > Ceryle rudis. Next base: position 43,387 of record JAAGNO010007292.1, read on the forward strand.
TGTTAGTACCCCATCTATGGTCATTTTCACCAGGTTTCTAGGAAATTAGTTCATTCATCAGTGTATTTGCATAAGCAGCAACATTTAAATGAGTCCTACAGGAGATGTGAGAATAGAGATATCAGACTCTCTGTAGTCAGGATTTGCATGAGAAACTTGATTCCAGAAATTATACACATCCAACAAGAGAACAAAGACCGATTATGTGACCTACCTGTCCAGTCTAATCAGCTTAAATGCTGAATGAAATTAATTACAACAATTAGAAATTGAAATGAATATGTCAGTATTTCTTAAGAAATAGAACTTGGTAATGTTTCAATTATTTAAACATTTCAAATTTATTTTTCCAGTTCTCATTTTTCACTTTGATTTAATTTTCCAGTTTTATATTACCTTTTATAGCTTTTAAATATGCTTTCATGATAGTAGTACATGTAATCTTTACATCATAAAATAATGGGAAAAAAGAGGTGAAGAAAACTATCTAATCAAAAATAGTATTTTCAAATGTAATACCAGCATTTTCTGAAATTAAATCTTTTTCATATTGAAGTTTTCTTTTACCACTTCCTCTCAAAATGAATTCCACAAAAAAAGCCAACCAACCAAAAAACAAACAAACAAACAAACAAACCCCCAAATGAAACAAACAAACAAACAAAAAGACAGCAACGAAACCAAATGAAGAAAAACTCACAAGCCTTGAGATGAAGAAGTTTTCAATGAAACACTTCTGCCTAGCCTTGCTCACTGCAAAGTCTTTCTGGATGAGTGACAGGTCACAAATTATCTATAGAAATCACCTGCCAAATCATTTCAAATTAAGTGTGCAAGGAAACCATGATGTGCTCTTGAATAATTCACAGAGTCACCTCTGCTATCTGCTCTCTGTGACTGCCCAGCTGTAACAAGGGAGCTGCCAGCTAGCACTGAGCCTTGCTGTGCTGGCAAACGGAGGTGAAGCCTTGGGAAGGAGAGGAAGGGACTGATGGAGGTCACCATGGATGTACTGTGCAGATGTTGAGATAGGAAGATAAAGGCACTGGACTTGGGCTAATGCATTTAGGCCCATGCCTGAAAATCTGGGGCACTGATACATTAAAGCCCAACCCTGTGCTGCGGCCTCATTTAAAGGCAGGCTGGGAGCATGTGGAGCTTGTGCAGGAATCACAGCCTCCCTTGTCTCCTTCCTTGGGTGGCCTACCAGGCTTCCCATCAGCCAGCCAGTGCAACGGTTTCCAAGAAAGTAGTTCAGTCCATTGCAGTCAATTAATCAGAGCAAGTCATACACCCTGTCTGCTGTCACAAGCCATTGCAATGAATTTTCATAATCCTGCCTTTGAACTCAGTGGTTATTGCCATTTAAAATGGGTTTATTAGAGGTTTAATTGAATTGGTCTTGCTGGCAGTGCTCATTGCTAAAGCACTGACCATTAGTGGCTGTTAATGATGAAATCCAGAGGATTACTGCATCAATTATCAAGTTTGGTTTGGAGAGGAGGAGCAGCCCACAGCAAGCTCCTGTGAATTCAGCTGAGAAGTGTGACACAGCAAGTGTTTGAGGAGCTAATGCACTTGATGGCTTCTGAGGTCTCAGACAGGCACACAAGTACCACATGCCCACATGTTGGGGCTCAGCCATCCAGGTGCTCATCTCCATCCTGCAGTGGGCATGCTGGAGAGGAAAGGACCAGTATATCCCTGCTGCTGTTGGAGAAAGAACCACCTGCTTTGTAGGAAACCGCCAAGAGGAAGTATGGAAATCCATAGGATAGGAAGTAAAGTGATGGTACTCTCAAAAAGTAAGCAAAATATTTGTTTGCTAGAAATGGCTGGTGGGGCCTTGTGTTCAACGACCCAGTTACACCAAAAAGTCAGAAAAGGTGGTGTGCATCCCGAGTAGGAAAGCATCTTGCATGCGAAACATCAATGTGTGTACTGCAGTGTGTGGATCCTTACATCAGGCAGGTGAACACACCTGTTTCTGGAGAAAGGGAGAGCTCCATTCCTAGGAGAGAGAGGGCTGTCCTAGGAAGAGGGGGAGAGAAGGAGGGAGGGATGGTTTCCCCACAAGGATGAGGATGCTATAGGCATCCAGGACCTCCCAGCAGGAAGGAGGCATCAGTCACAACCTGCTTCGCTGAGCAGCAGTGTGCTCTTCAAGCCCCTAAGGGGGAGCAGGGGGCCTGACCCTGCCTGGCTGTGAGCAAGTGGTGTAGATGCAGCACAGGGCAGTCAGGCCGCACCTGCCAGAGCCACAGGATGCTGGCTGCCCATCTGCTGCCTTGCTATGCTGCCAAAAAAAAAAAAAACCAAACAGGGAGAGGCATCTTTTCCTTTTTTATTCCTTCACCCCCCCCCCCCCCCCCCCCCCATCCATTTCCCTCTGTCTCCATCTTTCCTCTTCTCTGCCTCAAGGCGCCCGTTCGTGTGTGCGCTTTGCTTTTGTTACGGTA
>JAAGNO010007293.1:0-12099 GCA_033439905.1 Ceryle rudis
GTGAAAAAGCAAGGGCACGGGGGCTCTCCCAGGGCCAGCCTCAGCCAGTGATACAAGAAACTGCAGGGGGGCAGAAGGGGAAGGGCGGGGAGAGTGCGGGGCCGGTGCCGGGGGGGCGGGTGGCGGGCCGGGGGGGTTGGGGAATCCGCCTCCGCCGTCTCCCGAGGAGAGGTGCCAGAGATCAGCTAGAGCCGCCGGGTTCTGACGCTTGGGAAGCCTCTGGCTTGTTATAGAGGAGCCGCCGCCGCTTTCCAGGGGGACACAGCCCCCTCCCGCCGCCTCCTGCGCCTCCCGGGTGTGATCCCTGCAGGCGGCGTGCCAAGGGGCCGAGCCCGCAGCCCCCCGGCGCTCCTCTCGCCGGCGCTCGGAGGGGAGCAGCGACCGCTCCGAGCTTGCGGGCAGCTGGCCAGGTAAATCCACTGGCACCGCTCCTGCAAGAAACGCCTTGAGTGAGACAGGTGCAAAATACCAGGCGAGCCTGGATTGTTCCGGCAGATGAGAGGATGGGAGAGTGACAGATCTTAGCCTTTCTATGTCCTTCTTTCATCACTACACTAATAAGACCAGTGGAGCTGCAACTCTTTCCCCCTTCCATCAGCAGACTTTTTTAACAGGCCCCCCCAGTGTCTGCAGCACTGCCTTTGGGTCCCTGCATCCTCTCCTGCTGAAAGGGCCCTTTACATCTTCAGTAGCAGAAAAGCAACATTTCAACCGGCTTTTTCATAATGATATTTAGAAATAAGTCTTTAACTTGGTTTCTAGGAAATTACTTGGCTCAATTTTAACAAATATTTAGCTTTTTCAACTAAATTGCTTTTAATTGTACATCTATATACCACAGACTGTGAATGCAAGATAGGAAATTAAATGTCATACATCATTTCAATGTTGATGTAGCTGGATATCCAGTCATTCAGAGTAAATTAGCCCTGTACCTGGTTTGGGCTCTAATAATATGCTCAACACCTTCCCTGGCTTCTGCTCCCTGCTAAAGCTGTTTTCGACTGCAGGGTGGGTTGGTGGAGTTGTGAATGCTTCTGTGGTGTTTGGTCCCTGAGGGAAGATCAGCACTTAACTATTATCTGCCCCAAAATCAGCAGTGCCAGGTGTTCATGTGTTGAGGGAAGGATGAGGCATTTGTTGCCAGCGGGTTGCCTGCTTCTGTTAAGAATGCAGAGTAATGCTGGGCACAGGGCAGGACCATTGCCTGGCTGCAGCCATCAACTCTGTGGCTTCTCTGTGCCTTTCTCACGCCATCACTTTCTCATTCTTTGTAAACAGAAACCCCAGTGCCCAATAAAGGGTATGACAGTGACAGCGAGGACAGACACCTTTGCATTTTTCCTAAATATGGAATGTGTAGTTATTAGTTGTCTAGTATAAACAGTTTAAATCCTGTTTATATGGGGGAGATAAAAATATAAGCACTTGTTCAAATGTCTATAAAGATTATTTTGCTATTTTGAATCCTGAAATAGCAGAGCCCTTGGCTTCTGCAGCATCTTAGCCAAATGCTCTATGAAGTATTTTACCATTAGTATGTGTGGGGCTGTGGCTCAGTTTGATGTTTCTAAGCAGCTGTAAAATTCTCTGTTGATTCTTTGTTTTGCTAGGTAGCAGCTCTACTAGATAGCAGCTGAAATAGATGATTTGTCATATTTTAGAAGCAGGCTGGGAGGAGGGAGCTCTTCTGGTCCCCTTGGGCTGCTGGGGCGTGCCAAAAGCATTTGCCAGGATCCAGCTCCCTCTCGCGGGAGCTGCGCAGCAAGGACTTGCAAAGAGGAGGCAGGGAGATGGATGCAGCATCCATAGGGAAAGATCTGGTTCTGTGCCATAGTTTTCTCTACAGTTACTGTTTTGTTAGCTCTAGTGCTTGCTTTAGGTTTTAAACTCTTCTTAAAAGGAAGAGCTTCATCTCTGTCCATTTATTGGCAAGTTCTGGGCTCTCCATGCTTGTGCACAGTTCTAGCCCCGGGATGAAGACAGGCTTAGTCTCCACAGCAGCCTCATCTCAAACTCTCCAGTTTCATAACAAGAAATAATCCTCCTTTAGAAAAAGATAAAATGCAAGCAGCAGGTAACTAAAGCCCAGATCACCAAAGGATTCATCTGCTGTAACTATTCACCACTAAGAGCCTTTAGCCGTTCTGAGAAACACTGCCTCATGTTACATTGTCCAACAAAAGCATACTGTGCTTTACGTGATGGTCTCAGGTGCCTACCTACTAAGTGAACCAAGTATGCTCCTGGCAGGTACAACAAACAGAACAGCTCTAGCATATTTAGAAGTTGTGGTTCTGTTTAAGAGCATACTGCTTTTGATGAGCTAGTCTGGTATCTCCAAATAAAGCACCTTCTGTGGGGGAAAGCGAGTCAAATTTGATCCTGTATCTTGACATTTTTGTAACAGGGAAACTAAAATTTGTCTCTGCTCTACAGCCAACAATTATCCTCTGTTCTCCTTCATTAGCTCAGGTAAATTGTGTTGTAAGTTACCCTACTTGACCCGCATGCTGTCATCCAGACCTGTCTGTTCTTGCTTCCTCCCTGAGCCTGGTAGGTGCCCATCCCATGACTTCCACTACAGCTGAACTATCAGCTTCACTTTTGCTAGTCTAGAGGGAAGAATGTTGCCCTTCAAAGTGAAAATAAACAGCTTTCACACCCCTGAAAATCTTGCTAGCATTTTAGAGCAGGAACCAAACGAAGTGGTCAGTACCCGTGTTAAGTCATTCCAGTACAGGCAGAGGAAGTGAGGGAGCTCGCTTAGAGCATATATGAGCATGGCTTCTCACAACTGTGGTGTAGTAATTACATTTCTTTTTGCAGAATCTGTGTCATCACCTTGGCAGAAGCCCATCCTCTTCTTCAAAGTGGAAAAACAATTAAAAGCATTAATTACCAAATCAGTGCCAACTGCAGCAGACTCCAGAATAAGGTCTCTGGGAAGTCAAAAAGGGTATGGCTTTTTGATTTCATTAGTTTTTATTTTAATCTCTCACACTGCCTGAAACTCTGTCCTTTTTAGGATAGAAAGTTACTAAGCTACCTTTGCATTTTATTTTAAAATGGCTCCTCCACAGCTGAAAAATTTAGATTTTTCTAAAGAGGTGCCCATCTGCCAGGGTCTGACAGTGCTCCTGCAGCACCAGGGGGTTCCAGTGTTGCTGAAACCAAGGCTAACATGATTTTAACAATTTTTTTCATAGTGTACAAAGGGACTTAGACATCCCCAAAAACATTAAATTTTGTTTTCACCAAAATGCTGAGGATTTGAAGATTACTGTTTTTCTCAAATGGACCTAGATAGTAGGTGGGCTACTTCAGTGTTTCACGGTGGGTTTACATGTATGTGTAGTTTAACCTGAAAACGACCGTGCTGTTTTTCACCTCCCTCCCGTGATATTAATCTGATCAAATTACAGGTCTGTTATTCTGCAAGAAATTAAATTATGACTAAATTTGTAAGCTCTTAACAAGCTTCTATTCGATTTGTGCACATAACTAAGTGGGCATCTTCCCTTCTATGGGGAAGCACAGCTACATATCGTGCAGTGATCTGTAACTGTCACCCTTCCTTGCTTTGTTCTGAGAAGCTTATGATGTTACGTGGCTGATGGTAACACTTTAAAAAGCCCTGTGTAATTAAAAGTATATATACATGTTTATTTTTCAAACGCAGGGAGCTCAGTTTTTAACAGAACTTGCCCCTCTGTGCAGGATATCTTCATCAGATGGAGAGGAATACACCATTTATAGGTCAGTTTTTTCCCCTTTTTCTTCTTACCGTAACACACCATGTACTTCTACTGAATCTAAGCACTTTTGCAGTTGTATACGAGGGCGACTGATAGAAGTGAATGAAAACATTCTTAGCAATCCCACTATTCTGCAAGAAAAGGTAAGACACTTTCTTGCTTTTTATTTTCTAACGTTTATTTCACTTGTTAACTTCAGTCTTGCTTTTTAGCCATCAACCGAGGGTTACATCGCAGTGGTTCTACCCAAATTTGAAGAAAGCAAGAGTGTAACTCAAGGGCTTCTGACACGGAAGGAGTACGAGGAAGTTCTGTTGAAACGTCTTAATTCTTCATGAAATTTCTTATACAGTTATCACCTGTACTCCGTACTAAATAAGCTACTTTTATTGTACAGTGTAACTTACTTCCATGGTATTGAAAGGCCTAGTGCCTGTTTTTAAAAGTGGAACTTAAATGCTTGATTCATACAAGAATAAACCAGCTCAAATAGTTTGTGTATTAAAATCCGCATTCTCTTTTTCTCTGAGTTCTAGCACTACGAGCTTTTAAATAAGCACAGAATGATACACTGGAAGGTATTTATGTTGTACAGGCAGCTTTGCTTCTGCTCAGTGCAAGCATAATACATACAGAAAAAAAAAATCACATGATTTAGCAATCACTTAATTTAGCTAAGCTAATACAATACAGAGTTTGACAAAGGTGAATTGAAAATAAAAATGCAACAGAGGCCTATGTACAAAGAGCAGATAAGCTTGAAAATACCTATTTCACACCAGGTTGTATTTTCATAGCATCCTGAAGTCAAATAATGCCCTTTGTACAGAATTTTGCGATAACTGGTATCTATTTTCTTAAATTTTAAATGGTATAATGTAAAGTCTACATAATACTTGAGTGGTTCTACATGCAATTCAAATTCTGCTCGGTAAGTTCTAATAAAAAAGGAAGAAACAACTGCCATCTGAAAATAAAGATGGTAAAAGAAAAAGGATTTGAGTCAAGAGTATTAATCACCTAGAAATACACTTCTGGAAGTAGGAATCATGTCAACAAGGTTAAAATTCAGTGGTGCAGCTACTGAAAGATGGTTTGTCTTTGTTTTGTTTTGGTTTTTTTCTAGAACTACTTCACTGCAGGTACAACTCAGTAACTAAGATAACATTTCAGTGCTTTAGGCCACAGCCTTTCAGACTATATTCCTGATTCTGCTTTATCAAATACATAGACTGAAATAGGCCAGAGATGAGTCTACTGACTTCAACAGTAGTGTTACATATAGCATATGCAGCACAAGGTTCTTTATATAAAATGTCTATTAGCAGCATCTTTGGGTTGAAACATCCATTAAGACATTCATAAGCATTAATTACAAAACCGGTATCAAGAGTGAACAGAGGAAAGGCATTCACATTATAAAAATACGTAACAATTAGACTAGCTGGTGCTGTAATTGCTAAGTAATGGGACATCTATTAGATGTGACAAAGGTCAACAGTTTTAATTCAAATTAACCTGGATTTACTTTCCACAAATGAAAGCAATATTGAAAATTCAGCACGTGTTATTTTCAAATGGGAGTTTCTGCATTTCTCAGTGCTAATTACTTGCTCTCTAAAAATGTCATGTTTGTTACATGATTTTCTAAAGACTTGATGCCATATGTCTCAGCTCTCCTTTCTGGAGCATGTGCATTTGTACCAGTTCGTACTCTGTCTTCTCGCCATGGTGGAGCAGGTTTAAGGCAGCCGTTTCCTGCTTGACTCTGTATGTGTAAAAACAAGATTTCTTACAAATAAAGAAACCCACCCAACTAAAAAAAAAAACCAAAACAGAAAGCCACCCCAAAACAAACAAACAAGCAAAAACCAAAACCCAACAAAACAAACCCTTAAACTTCGAAGTACTGCAGATGAACCAAGTACTCACCTTTCTCAGTAATCTGTAGCCAAGTGGAAGAAGCTGGCATAACAGAGTCATTACGTTCCTTGTTTTCAGAATGCACGCATCAACCTAAACAAGACAGATCAAGAGCAGATTAAGACAACTCATTACTTCTATTAGACAATTATTTCAGACGTGAGATGATAATCTATTTAAAGATCAAAGAGGTAGTATGTGTCCTTCACAAATCCCTTCTATTCAAAAGATATTCCTACCTTTTTTTAATTTCTCTATGTAGTACATGTAAAGCAAGAGCATCTGTTCTGTTAACCCAAGACTTGAGATAGGGAGTAGATGGGAATGACACACATCCCAAGAGAAAGAACTAATGATAACATAATATTAAACAGTAATGTACGTGTCTTGGAAAGGAGCTCTTACCATCTAAGTGTGATTAATCACAACTCTTCAAGTTTCTCCTTGTGTTTTACATCCTGTCAGCATGATTTAGAAAGCCATGCCTCAAATAAGCCTTACCTTGAAATGAGTTACACTTAAGTTAGCTAAATCTTAAAGCATTTGAGTTTATGCCTCAACTCTAACACTCGGCACAGGTCCCAAGTCTGGGCCCTTGACAAACATTGATCTGATAGCTTATCATCACTATGTATCGATATATTGCTCTGCACAGAGTGGGAGTTCCCATTTAGTTTAGCTAGGGAGTGTAAAACAAACCAAACAGTAGCCCTGAGGTGCTCAGTTTGCTTTGGAGTTGCTTGGATGCTCAATTTCAGCCCCTGCTGCAAAACTGAAACATCTTTTCCATAGCTTACTGGAAACAAACATTCAGGTGGCTTTGCTCACATTGATCATTTTTCTGCTCAGGGATACTTTAAGTTCTTCAAAAAGCCTGCACTCTATTCCCTGCTAAGGTTTGCAGATCTCCTTCTTAGAGGAACACTGCTGAAACTTCTAGGCAGCTGTATACATACTTAGAACAAATACACATCGTACCAGAATAAACTCCAGGCAGTCTAGAGACCCTCCTGAGAAGCATGTATTTCAGTAATAGAGTCTTGGGGGTTTGGAAATTGTTATGTTTATGTTAAGCACCGGTAACAACAGAATAACAGTAATTACTACAGTGGTGGAAATTACCTTCGTTACTACTTTGGTCATTAAAGGCCTTTCTTAGTAAGGTACGCTGAATTACGGTTCCTATTTCCCTGCAGTGAGAGATGTCCCAATACAACATTTTCAGCCAGGGCATCAGTTTCTACTGTTCCACCTCTATACTTAACATTTTTTGAAAAGCTGATATGCTAAGTACTTCAAGTTGAAGTAAATTGCTCTTCTACCTAAGGAACAGCAATGATGGCATATGGCATAGCACAAAATGCTTGCACAACAGTATAGAATTTTGTAGCTAATTAATTTTTATGGTCCTCTGTCAATCCAAGCTCGGCTATCATGACCATGTCATATTTTAACAGGATCATAAATTAGTTAAGTTACTGTATTTCTAAACAAGTTAAGCCTTACTTTCAGGAATATATAGAATTTTTACCTTACCTTTGTAAATGTAGCACTTTTACCCTGAACAGAAGCTTTAGCTGTTATCTGAAGCTGCTTGCACATAGAGATCAGTTTTTCAGCCTCCAACAGAAGCAAAGGTTTATCATCATCATGTACCTGAAATGTGTTTCAGAAAGACAAAACCACTCTGAGTTAGACTCAAATACTAAGTTAACAAAGAAAACAGCACAACCAGCTTGTAAGCAGTTATCACTAGTGCCAGAAGCTGAATGGCTGTGGTGAAGGCCATACATACATCACCTGGTCAGAAAAGGCATGGAGAGCTGAAGCAAGCTTTGTGCCCTCTGTAGCAAAAATCTGAAAGGGAAAGAAAGCATGTAACAAAATGAACCAGCCAAAGGTAAGGCTCTTTTTCTTTGTTGTTTCAATAAATAGTGTGCTATAAAGTAAAAAGGTAGCAAGAAATATTTGTGATAATTGTATTCATTTATAGTTAACAAGTCAGCAGTTCACAGTGACTTCTGCAATAAGCTACACTACAAACTGCCATTCTCCCAGATAAGTGAAGTTTAAAGGTTTTCCCTTTGCATATAAGAAAACTGACTTCCAATTATTTTTTGCACTGTAGCAGCCCACTAGACATTTGTAGGTAGTTCACTATATTTGCCATAACACCAGTTCACTATTCCTACTTCTAACTGGGATCTATTAGTTTAGTGAACACTGTCCTAAGCTACTGCTGGAATACTGAGAACTTAGCTTTCAGAAAGCATGTACTAGAGTTAGGCTGCTTAAAATCTACAGTTGCCAGTCAATTCAGGGTACATTGTACTCATGCATAAGGAATATGAGAGTTAAGTTCCAGTTTGTTCTTCAGAGTGCCTAACTCCTATTTTGTTAAAAATATATTACCTCTGCTTGATGAAATAAATCTTGAGTCGTTTTCAGAAGTCCTTCTCCCCTGTGGGAAATAATGAAAGCAGAATATATGCCATGTATAGACTGCAGATTATTTTGCCTGCTACTTGCAAAATTTATAGTCTCTCTCTCAACCCCCGTTCACACCACTGAGCTGTAAAATATCACTCTTTTAGAAGATACTATGCACAACAATAATTTACTACAGGAACTGCATTTCAAAATACCATATAAACACCTCAGTGGCTAGTGCACTAATGGGAAATCTGCAATGGTTCAGTTCTCGTCAGCTGAACAAGGACAGAAATCCTTGTCTCTGTCCTGCTGAGTATTATTGGGCTAGCAGGTAAGAAAAAAACCCCCTCTCAACTCATTAAAAAAAACCCTGAATTTTTTAAATAAGAAAACTGACATTTCATGGGCAGTTTCAGAAGAACACCTTTCAGTACAGCAAAGATCAGCAATTCTAATCTACAGTTATATACCTGTGCTTTAATTCCCTTGATTTTGAAAGTATTTATGAACAGGTTCCTTAAAATGTTTTCCATACCTAAGCCTTAGTTTAAATAGCTGTTCTGCAACAATACATACTTACCCCCCCCCCAATTTTATTACTAAACAGCCTAGAAATTCACAAGAATTTATAAAGAGTAAGGATGGAAATAAAAGTTAATTTCTGAGGCTGTCCCAATTATTACACTCTGAAAATGAAACAGTCATTTCTTATGACTGCAGTTAGTGCTCTTCTTTCCACCAAAACATGCTGCATACAGTGTAATTACCTGGTAAATAAATACATGGAGTAGGCCATACTTGACATGCCTTGTCCATGTTGCACGATCTCATTCTCCTGATCCTCCCATTTCTCTGTCTCAGAATCTACATCAGATGTGAGCAGATGCAATTCTAATCCAAGTTTTGCAATTTTTGCCTGTTCCTGTAAATGGTAACCATATTTATGGCACTTTAAAATATATTCTTCAGAAAAGACAGAAAAAGAAAAAGGGTTGGTTTTTTTTACTAAAATGATGGCATCTTACCTCAGTATCTAGTTTGACTGGCTTTAATGCTTTCAGATTTGCATTATGCTTCTGTTTCAAACAAAAAATAATATTTTTAAATGAATTAGTATTCATTTTACTAACAAATTGTAAGAGGTGTCTCTGTACTCAGAGGCAGACTTTGCAGGGGAGTTCCAGTGGTTCAGGCAAACTTCAGTACAATCTGAGAACCTGTTCTGATCTAACTGTCCTCCTGAAATGTCATGTGCAGATGAGGACTGTGCCTACAGACACCCTACAGTTTCAAGGAAAAGACCTCTTCCACAGTTCTTAGGCTCCACTTCCTCATGCAGTACCATTCTCCTTACCCGCGAAATCCTAATACTTAGGACTAGATAAACATTTTTAATCAAGTAATTACTACTGCCCTGGTTTTTCCATCAATGACAATACTGATCTAACAGGGTCTTGGAAGCTGATTTAGCTAGGAGCAAGCTGATCTAAGGTACAACCCATGTAAACGCGAGTGTGCCAGTGTAGCTCATTATTCTGTGTCACTTTGTTGAAGTAGATGGATTTCCTTCTTTTACTTAAGTAATTAATTATCTGAAATACCAGTCTGTCTGAAAGCCAAATATTGGTTCAGTTTAAACAATAATTAGTGGTACTGATGTGAGTGGACTATCTGGTAAGGCAGGGCTCACCAACATACACATACACAGTAAGACATGATTTGTTTCAAATCATTTTGCATGTAGAGCGCAGCAGTTCCTGGCTTTAACTTCCTGTGCTGGTGCTGTCACTGTGCAAACACAGCAGAAACTAACAGGCATGGGAGCCACAGTCCACATTCAAAAATTGTGCTGGAGTGCAGAGGAGTGCCAAGTACAAAGTCAGTGTCTTAACTTGGAGAGGTGTGAGTCACTGGAGGAGGCTGGGTGATAAAAGTGCAGGATTGAGATCCTTGTCTGAGAAATCTGAAAAGAGCTGCTATTCATGAGTGGGAGTACTTGGGCAAATTAAGCTCAGTAATGCCTGCGGGGAGGGGGGAAGCAGTGGTCACTGTGAACAGCATCAGAAGTTAGCTCCGGCTGTGGTTGCCTCCTCTCACTTCGGGAGGTAATAAAGTACTATTGTTGAAGTTGACTGTTCAGTTTAGCTTCCGTGCCATTTCTTTTTCCATCCCCAAAATTTTAAATATTCTGAATCTTATAATGTCTACCCAGATAAAACACTGTAATTCTGCCTACCTACTAGAAATAATGATGTCATATCAAAAGATTTAGCAAAAAGTTTAAGAACTGATACTTCTAATTGTCATTTAAGTTTGACCATATTGCATATTAAAAATGCATTCAAGAAGTGCTGGTTTTAAGGTAGAGTTTTAAAAGAATAAAGGAAAACAAAGCCAAAGTAGATTTGTACATAAAACCAAACTTTGGGCTACAAGAGTATGGCAAATGTTTAAGGTGCAGAGTGACAGGTATTCAAGAAAAACAGCACTTTAGCACTGGGAAGCTTTTCTATCCAAAAATAATTAAAGAAACTTCAGAATGTTTGACAGACTCATAGTTTTCTCCACTCTACTATTCACTCACATTATTTGAATAGGAGAATGGGTAAAAATTGTGTAAGCATTTTTTCTGGTTTAAGATATGATTTGACACCTCTTACTATAGAGAGCTGTGCATTAAACTTACATATGTATCATCACTACTGCTCTGTCCTCAACTATGGCACTGTCTAGGATACCACTCATTACCAGCAAACACCACAGTCACAATTAAACAGACATAAGAAAATATGAATCTAATTAGATTGACAGGAACAATGTGGCTTCTGTGCAGAGACAGCGTGGGCATTAGCCAGGTACAGAAGACTTCTGCAATGGCAGCAGGGAGAGAAGAGGCAGCACTGAGAATCACAGCACTGCGAAGTGAGGCAATTCCAAAAGTCACTGCATCAGTTAGGCAAATAAATTACTCTGTGAAGAAACTCGGTTGTCTGACGGATGTAATCTACATTTCCTGCCTACTGTCAAACTGCGTATTGATTGTAACTCCCCCAAATCTATGAATCTGGCAAAATTCAAAAGGTGGCAGCAACCCTTCAAACAACAACAAAGCAGAACTATTTAAATCCTGGGAACAAAGTTTTTATTACAAGCATTGTTAAAGAGATATGTATCACTAAGTGGGAAACTGAATTCAAACATCTCTTCTTTAAATTTTGGCTGAAGTCCAGAAGCTATATAGCTTGGTCAAACCAGTGGGGGACAAAAAAAAAAAATTAAAAAAAAAAAATCACTGAACCAATCTATTTTCCTGCCACAATCTTTAGTTCTGTCACCACGAACTTCACCTGTGCTCACCAAGCCTAACATTAACTTCTATTTAAATCTAGATTGGCTTTATAATGTATGACCTTTTCTCTTTTCATTAAGGGTCAGAAGTAGCATATTGTGTTTGAAGTCACAGAATTGCACAAGAGACATGGCAACAGACGATCATTTCACACCCAAATTCCTCAGCACTATACAAGTTAATGAAAAAAAGCAAGGAGAGAAGAAAACAAGCTAGAGCTTACTGTACCTTCTGAGAGCATTACTCCCCTTCTTCCTACCCATGAAAAGATTCAGTATGTAACAAGTGAATCGAACAACTGATTACACAACACTAACACATTTTAGGAGGTTCCTAACACACAGATGCTCTCAGAAACAATGTAATATCAATTATACTCAGCTAAGGATATTAATTACCTCACAACTAAATCTGGACATTTAGTGTAGGGGTTTTTTTGCTGCATTAAAATCATTTAAGATCAAAGGAGACAAGAACTCATTATTTCAAGAGCCTACAATAGGCTTGAACATATCCATTTATTCTGAGTAGGTCAAGTCAGGCAGCAATGTCACCCCCCCCCCCCCCCCCCCCCCCCCCCCCCCCCCCCCCCCCCCCCCCCCCCACCCCCCCCCGCCGCCTGTCTCCTCTTTCTGC
>JAAGNO010007293.1:12199-26336 GCA_033439905.1 Ceryle rudis
CATTCCTGTCCCCATCTCCCTTTCCATCCTGTCCCCATCCTGTCCCTGTCCCCATTCCTATCCTGACCCCATCCCCACCCCGTCCCCCTTCCCCCCCCCGTCCCCCCCCCCCTCCCCCCCCCCCCCCCCCCGATTACCAAGACTTGTTCTCAGTATGCGGCAGTGCATTCTTACTGTTTTAATACTAACAATGTATCTTTTATTATATAGTGTGACAGTTCACTACACGGTAAGAAACATCATATTAATGAACAGGAATTAAAGCTCATGTACAATCAAAGTGATTAAAGCATATTATGTAACTAGTTACCCTAGTTTTCACTCTGTTATTCATTTAATAAACTGACAGAATTTGGTATTTTACTCTCAGCCATCCAGTCAGGATGCATGTTACCAAGATATTGCTACGTCCTCATCAAAGTATGACACAGAAAGAAGTCAATTAGTTGATAGCAGATGAAGTAAATATAACAATCCCAAAAACAACTTACCCCTGGTCTGGGCAGTGATAGGTAGACACGCTTCTCTCCTATGAAGAACACACACATTTACACCGAAGTTTGTATGTGGATTTTAATCAATGGAATCGCTTGCCTTACTTCAGCCTTCCTTAAATTACAGTACTATAAAACCAAATTACTTACCTGTAATTCCTCCTCTTGGAATACTGCAACAGATTCCCTCTCCGTCTCGTGCTTCCACAGAGAGTCAGAACTCTGTACTGTTCAGATTTTAGCTCTCAGCAACTCACAGTTAAGAAAGCTCCTCTGAACAGTTTCCCTCAGTAAGAATTTTTTTGTCCCCTGTTTGCAATCCGCAAGTGAGTAAAGAAATCTCTGCAATGTCAGAGTAGCTATTGCTACATACACTCACTTTGTTGCAAAGTACAGAACATAGAGTGGTAGTTCCATCTAAGGCGTGGGTTGAGTATCTGGAGTAGGCAAAGCCACTAGTGAGAAATACCTAGGCAGGTTTTGCTAAGTAACGCCATTAAAACCCTCATGTTGTACTGTACTATACAGACCCCATCAGCACTGTATTTTAAAAAGGAGAAAGTTCTATATCATTGTACATACTTATTGAATTATTTCTTATATTGCCAGGAGCCTCAGATATTCCAAATCTGAGAAAAACAAGTGGAGAAACAAAAAGTAATCCTTTTAGGTGTTACCTAAAAGTGAGTAAGAAAAGTTTATTGGCAAGAGGAAACAGTGCCCGGGCTAACAGCCTAGGATTAGAGCTCCAGCTACCAGAAGATTTAATTATCTATGAAGACTTAACATTTATTATGATAGATTCGGGAGAGGAAAGTCTGCTAATTAAAATAAACCTTAAGAGCTAGTGAAAAAACTATTTTACTTGAAGTAACAAAGGGCTACTAGAATGGATATCAGTACCAAGTTTGCATACAGATGATGCATCTCGACAAGGGACAAGCGACAATCCCCCCTAAAAGTGCTCTTTTCTCCTCTTGTATCAACTCCTAGAGAAATTCCATTCCGAGTCCTCAGTTCTCTTGTGCATTCATGAGGTTTTTTAAAAATATGCTCCTTATCTCCTGACACCACAGAAAGATTATAACTTCCATGTCTAGGCAACTGACCCCTAAAAAGCAAACTGACAATTAAGTTGGCAAGTGTCGCTCTTGATAAGTATGAAAAATGCAATTCTTCCCTTCTATCAGGGCACAAGCTGCCTAACTGTATTTTTCAGAATGCAGAGCTTTCTAGATATTAATTGCCAAAAAGTGCATCCAATCAAGATTTCTTACCAAAGGCTGATAGAATTTATGAGAACTGATTTACAACATCCTACATGTCAAAGAGATCAGCTAAAGGACACGGAATAAAGCATGTAAGATGTACCAAGGACAAAAGCTAAACTGCAAGTTTAAAATGCTGTAGCATAAAAGATCTCCTTGGTGGTATGTGAAGACCAGTTTGCCATGTTAAAAAAAAGTTCAAACACAGAAAACTTTAACTTAACAAATGGAATACAAGTGCATACTGAGAGGACATACTACTTGCACACACAAGGTGGGCATTCAGAATTACGGAAACCAAACAGAAAACAGAAATAAGAAAAAACAAAACAAAAAACAAAAACCACAAACCAAACAAACTTGATTTTGCTCTCCAAGCAATTAGCAATATTTGGCTTTGAAAGATTTAGTTGCTCACCATATCAGAAAGAGGAAGGACCTCACTATTTATTTCTTGGAATATTAAACAACAAACAAACAACAACAACAACAAAAAACACAGCAAAGTGCCCCATCAAAAAACCACATGCAAACACCCCACGGCACTGTACCCACAGATACCAGACCATTCAAAAGCACAGACCAGCTGAGGCCAGACATACTTGTAATGTAGTATTTTCTGATGAAGTACATCAGCACAATCACAGAATACACTTACATTTTTTTTTTCAGGTATTTAATTTCCTTAGTTTGTAAGTTGTTGTAATAGGAAAAACCTTTTCACCATATTACGACCTTCCTTTTATTTATTCAGGTCTGCCTTTGTTTCTCCTTATGTGTTTTCTCTCACACATTTTTCCGTTATTCTTTTCATTTAGAATCATAGAGTGGTAGGGGTTGGAAGGGACCTCTGGAGATCATCAGGAATGGATCCAGGCAGGTTTTGAAAGTGTCTGGAGAAGGAGACTCCACAATCTCTCCAGGCAGCCTGTTCCAGGGCTCTGTCACTCTCACAGTAAAGTTTTTCCTCATGTTGAGGTGGAATTTCCTGTGTTTCCCCTTGCTACCATTACCTCTTGTCCTATCACAGAGCACCACTGAAAACAGACTGGCCCCTTCTACTTGACACCCACTGTTCAGATTATTTGTAAACGTTAGTAAGATCCCCTCTCAGTCTTCTCCAGAGTAAACAGCCCCAGGTCTCTCAGCCTTTCCTCCTAAGAGAGATGTTCCAGTCCCTTCATCATCCTCATTGCCTCTGTTGGACTCTCTCTAGTATTTCTCTGTCTGTCTTGAATTGGGGAAACCAGAACTGGACACAACACTCCAGATGTGGTTTCACTAGTGCAGAGTAGAGGGGGGAGAAGAACCTCCCTCAACCTGCTGGACACATCCTTCTTAATGCACCCCAGGATACCATTGGCCTTCCTGGCCACAAGAGCACATTGCTGTTCCATGGAGAACTTGCTGTCCACCAGAACTTCCAGGTCCGTCTCCATGGGGCTGCTTTCCAGCAGGTCTACCCCTAACCTATACCGGTACATGGTGGTGTTCCTTCCCAGGTGTAGGACACTGCACTTGCCCTTGTTGAACTTTGTTAGGTTTGTCTTTGCCCAGCCCTCCAGTCTGTCCAGATCTCGCTGGGTGGTGGCACAGCCTTCTGGTATGTCAGCCACTCCTCCCAGTTTAGTATCATCAGCAAATTTGCTGAGGGTACACTCTGTCCCTTCATCCAGGTCACTGATGAAAATGTTGAATAAGACTGGACCCACTACTGACCCCTGGGGAATGCCACTAGGTGCAGGTCACCAGCTGGACTCTTCACTGATCACAGCCCTCTGAGCTCTATTGTTCAGCCAGTTCTCAACCCATCTCACCATCCCCTCTTCTAACCCACATTTCCTGAGCTTACCCACCAGGATGTTATAGGAGACAGCATCAAAAGTCTTGCTGAAGTCAAGGCAGACAACATCCACTGCTCTCCCTACATCTACCCATTCTCTCACTTCTGACCAAATTACAAGGGGGAAATTCAGGGATTATTCACATTTTTCTCCAGCATGTTGAAATCAAAAAGTTAGAAAAAATATTATTGGCCGATGTCCAACAGCTTGGATCAATGAGAGGTGCCTTCATTATGCGATTCACCTCAAAGTGCAAGAGCCTCAAAGTTAAGCATCTAACCTAAACTACTAATTCTGGGGACAAACTGATCACTCCATGGGCTGAAGCAGATCTCCCAGCTGACAGGAGCTACTCTCTAGAGGAGCCTGGCATGCTCCTCAACCCTGACCAGCCACCCAATGTTTCAAACACCAGCACTGCTGGATTAGTAAATGGTTTAGATTAAGCAAAAGAAGGCCAACTCTACCTCACTGTACAGTTCTGCATGGCACAGAGACATTTTCAAAATCCATGTGAGGGATACTGGGCTGTGGTGGATCATCAACCTCCCCCACCCCGTGTGCATGTGCACCCCTCTTCCCTAGACAAGCCCTTTTCACTTTGGGGATGATCTGGTGCAATCACGTTAAAACTGAGTAAAATATTTCTTCATTTGCAAGCTAAATCTGTATCTCTATCCATGTGAGTTTTGAACCTCAGTATAAGAAACACCTGATCTGGTGATACAAAAGAAATACTGGATAAAGAATCATGCAATTGGCCATAAAAACAAAGAAATAAGTATAAACAATGTGAATCTAGTGTAATCAGAAAAATGCTTCTTTTATTTGATGTGTCCAGCACATTTAGTTACCATTCAGTATTTGCCTCAAACTGTATTCTGAACTCTCTAACAAAGCCAAACATTTAAATTGGTAGTACAAAAATACAAGTTTTTAAACTGAGGAGAAAAAAAAAATAACCTTCTATCTTATGTTACACACAATCACCTTTCTACTAGGAATAAAGCTCTTATTACAATTTAGAATGTAAAGACACTTTTACCAACCTCAACATCAAGACAAGTACCATGAGTCACGAGAAGAATAAACTCTTATAAAATATTGTGAAAATTCATTGTGTTTGGAGGCAAATGTTTTGTGAATGCCACTCTTATAATCTCTTAATAAACAGGTCTTTTAATTTAGTTAATTTATGGGATCACCACTTGTGTTTTCTAGGAGAAAAAAAAAATATTGAAACAGGCAAGGTAACTCTTAAGATATTTTCTGGAAGCAAAAATGTGTGGCTATTTGGTTGAGGTTTTTTTCCCTGCTTTTTTTTTTTTTTTGACAGGAGTCATTCTGACATCCAACAAGAGAAAAACAGGTAAACCAAAAATATTAGTCCACCATACAGAGGAAAACTTTGTAGAAGATGAGTGAATATATGAGAACAAGTTATTTCCAAGGAGGTAACTTGACACTTAATATGAAACAATCCAGACTCAGAAACCCTGGCCCTGGCCACAAGACAAAGAAAACAAATGACCTACGCATTCTCTTCTCCCTCCTTCAAGCAGTGATGTTGGCTTGCCTTGTGAAATGATGCTTTAAAGAAACTGGAAAGTACCACTTGTGGAAAATGTCTGTTTTCTGCTGTCTACATCCACAAGAAAACAGAAAGTTACTAACTACAGGAGAGGCTGGGTATCTGTCACAACACTTCAAGAATTATTTGTTTGGAGAGCCAAGCATATGCTTTTCTGTGGCTGTATGATTCTCATCCTGTTTTTAACTACTAATATATATGTATCCACACACAGGCACACGTGTATATAAAAAGGTTATCATTCAACCCTGCTAGATCATTGTATGAAAATGAAAAAGATGAGCTACTGCATGATCAGCCCTGCATATTCCAAGCTTATTGCAATGCATTAATATTAGAGTAAGACCATATTTTAAATTGAATTATATAAAATTTAATTCTATGCTTAAAGGAAGTCAGTATGTCTTTGGCTCCCGAAACAAACAAAAAGCCCACTGAAAGTTAAAAGGTCCATAAACAGGATCTCTGATTGCTACACATCTTTATATGGCATTCCAGACTAAGGTGAAGAACAAGTATGCTAACAATCATGTATTTCTCAAACGCCTCAAATTCCCAGTAACCTGCCCTACACACACTTATTGCAAACCCACTCAGAATTTCAATATGTGTTTTCTTTTTACAAGTCTTCAGGCTCAGAGACACATTCATCTAGCAACCAGCAACAATTTAAGACATTACCGCCCTGTGTGTGGTGGTTTACCGTCCTTAAAACCAAGCTGGCAGAAAAGAGCTGCTCACACAAAAACCTGAGCAAGTACAGAAAGTTAAACTGACAGAATCAACTCTAAAAATGAAAAATGGTCCCACGTTGATAGCAAGATGGAGTGTTCTATCACCGATGAAGTGTAATCTAACCTGAATAAGGATTTACTTTTTCTGTATCTTAGATACAAAAAAAAAAATGAAGTCCCTGTATTAAACTAAACCTAAACTTTGAAACCTGAGTGATTTTCTTAAAAATACAAGACATTCATTATTATTATATGGTACATTCTACCTGTATGCAATTATACCTTGAATACTGAAACAAACACGTAGCCACAAAAAGACAGGCTACACTAAAGCATCATCTGAAAAAATCCTTATGCTAGATAAAAATGAAACACAAAATGGCTTCCATTTTAAAGGCAAATTATCCTACCCTAACAGTAAACACCTTTTTTTTTTTGATTCCAAGGTTTTCTTCTACATGTTGTACAAATACCAATAAACTTACCAACCAGAGAAAATATCCCAAGATTGTGCAGAGTCATCAGAGATTCCATCCAGGAGAAAGGACAGCAGTTTAAAAATCAAATAACTACATTCACTACATTATGAAGTGAATACAAGGCAAGCTGACAGTACAGAATATATACATATATATTATTTTTTTTCCCCAGAAATACAGGAAACTAATTAACCATGTCACACTATTCAAGTTATGTTTTAATTGTCAAGAACTGATATGTCCTAGACAAACTAAAAGGTGGGATGAAAGCCCTGTACCCCTAAGATTTGGACACTGCTGGCAAAGAGCTGTGTCAAATGCTTTTGTATCCTTTGAACAGTTCCATTTGATTTTGCTGGAATTAATCACAGTGCAGAAAATTAAATATATCTAATTTTACATAAATTAGGCCTTTAAATTTTGGGCTATTTTTCTTTGCAAGAAAAACCAATAAGCATCCTAACTCAACAGCTATACAAAACCAATGCATTTGTGTATTGCCACCTGGCTTCCGCATGGCTCTATGGGATGTGAGACTGCTTGTTGCATTCTTAAGAAAACGGTATTGCCCAAGTTACACTTAAAATTCTTGGACTACCTGTTTTGAAAACTACATTTTTCTATTTCTATATAGCAGTCTTACCTCTTCTTCCTTCGAACACATCATTGATTTCTCTCAACAACATAGACATGTCACTCAGTTGTGACTCCCAGGCCTCACAGAACACCTCAAGATTTTCTTTTGCAATCTTGCTAGATGGATGTAATGCCAGTGTTTCTGCAGCAGAAATTATCTGGACAGAAAACAAAGTATTTGCTGTTTGATGTCCTAGTACATAGTGTTACACTTGAATTGACAAATGCTTTCACAGGCAAAAAGCAAAATTAAACTACTACTACTACATCTTTGTAGTGTATTAGTCTGACATTTGCAGGCTTGATGATCATCCTTGTGCATTCTTTTCACTACCATCCAGCACTGAAGTGTAACGCTTTCTTAGAGCTGCTTTGAACAGTTCAACAGTATATCTCCAAATAATTCATACAAGTAATTTGTATTGATTTCTGTCCAGTAGAAGTGGCCAAATAAAAGATAAGCATACCTGTGGGCCAGTGACTTGAAAGGTATCCTCTGCATGTATGCAAGTAATCTCAAGGGGCTCAGTTCCCGAAACATGTCTCAGTAAGCGACACATCTAAATATTTTTTATAAATTTAAAGAGAAAAGAATGGTACAAGTTACAGCTGAGTTAGTTGTGAGAAAAGGTGTGCATGCACAAATACAAAGTTACTCATAGTCTTTTCAGAAACTTCTTGAGGACTACAGAGCTGGGTGTTTCTCAGGGAGTGTTTACAATAAAAACAGGGCTAAATCCTGACTTGGAATGTGTAGAAAATCACCAAGAGAGAGAAAAAGTCTTAAAAACAAATTAAAAATAAAATAACAACAATTTCACATATTTATGACTGAATAAACCTGACAGTAATAAGACACGTGCAGAACTTGGACAAACTGTAGCATAAATGATTTCACCAGAACAGGCTCACTCAGCAATTAGCAACCATGTGAAAAACTTAGGCTTTCATCAGCCAGGGGACTGAATTATCTTTGAGCAAATCAGCGTCAAGTTAATTTAGGGAAGATATACTGTTTCCTTTCACAGTAAGCAAAATGTAGTCATCCTTTTTTCTTTTTAAGTAAGAACTATGGGCTAAGAAGGAACATTGAAGTTTTCAATCAAAAGAAGAATTATGTAAGAGACAGTACATATGAAACTAGCTGCATTGTCCATCATCAGAAATACAATAAGGCCTCACATACAAACCCTATTTAACCTCATAGTTATGTCTGGGGAAAAAAAAAAAAAAAAAAGAAGAAAAAAATCAGTGCCTCACTGAAACACTAATTAGTCACAGAAAAAGGGGCTGCTAAAGCTGAAATGAAAAATCCGCAGTGTTGGTGTGCCAGTCCCAGAAGTTCAAGGGTGTTGCTTCTGCATATTCATACTTCTGGCATGAATCCTCAAGACCCATCTGAGATCAGAAATGTTTTTTTAATTAAAGACTACCAGATGCCATGCAAGTACAGCTGCTGGCATCACCATGTTCCAGATCACAAGTGGTGTAACTTTATATGTCTCCTACTGCTGCAGTTACTTCTGCTGGTCTGTCGGATGACAGCAACATGGTACATGAGCCAGACATTCTCTCCACAGGCACTCCTATGAGCCATGATCTCTCAGTAGTCCTGGAAGTCCTCTTCGTTTCACATGTGTGAATACAACCATACGAAAAATATGAATGTCTTAGTATGTAAAAGATCCACACTGCTTTTCATGAAGGAAAAAAGGCTTTTGATGGCCCTCTTGACTGACAAAACCTACACAGGATCTTCAAAATAGTCAAATTCACTGCATTAAGAAACTTAACCTTACGTTCACAGCATTCTTAAAGTGTGCCTCTGGATTCAGATGCTGCTGGAGACCTACTGTTTGAAATGAAAAGGCTATCATCCCTGCCTAAGATGCTATCATCTAGAAACCTAATTTTAAAATATTTTAGCCCAAATATGTACATAGAGTGTAGATCCAGGAGGAGAATGTGGTATGACTGTTTATCCCTTCTACAGAAACTGTATGCCACAGTGACACCTCTGGATCAGACTCTATCCAGAATAATACAAAATTCAACACTATACTAGAAAAATATAATCAAATAAAAATTAAAAAAACACAGCCCAAAACCTTCCTAAAGAATAGGTTAAGACAAATTCAGTCAGTCATTTTCTAAATGCCTTACAAAACGAAAGCTGCTGTGAACTCACCTCAACAAGTTGTTCTTTCTGCTCTGAGAGCTTGCAAGTATATTCTGCTACAGCTTCAAGATTTCCTTCTACTCCTGTAATTTTTAATGCTTTGAGAACCATATGATCCGTATGGTACTTTAACAGATCTGCTGCCAAAGACGTTGCTGCACTGTGGACCTTGCAAAGCATTAAAAGAAGGAGAAATGAACCTTGGAAGTTAAAAAAATTCATCCAGTTCCAAGTCAAATAAATTTAAGAGACAGATGGATTTTTCCAAGAAGCAAAAGACTGACTGCCAAGACAGCTCATGTACAGTCTGCATATCGTCTGGGGCTTTAATCCGTCAATTACTATACAAAGTACGTAGACTAAATCCACCATGCTCCAAAAAAACCCCACAAACAAATACAGTGGAAAAGAGCAGCTGGGTGAAGTGAGGACATGAAGTTATCACACTGCTGCTTTCTGATGTTATAGCTGGGAAAACAAACGAACGAACAAACAAAAGGTGCATGAATCTGTGGGGCACCAAGTTCAGCATCAGGATGGTACAATGGCCATTTTACTTCTCATGAAGAACACACATTAAACTGTGTGAATCAGACTGAAGCCACACAGCATCTGAGTTTATAACATATTAGAAATTCATTATTATAAAATAAAACTATTCCAATGAATAAATAGAATTCTCAGTGACGCAAAGAAAATCTTGTGACACAGCCTTAGAAAACTAAAAAGCATCTTTTCTGCAAGGAGATTGAAGCCAGAGGTGGGTCGTGGAGAAGTCTCACTCTCCCTACATTCCAAACAAGTAAGGAGAAGCTTCCCCTTGAAACACATCCCTAAATCCAGACACACTTTTAGATCCATGGATCTGCTGAAACTGTGCTGTGAAGGACTGTCAGTGACAGCTGATGTTACTACTAGCGACTAGTCGTAGCAGGTTTACCTATATGCCCTGTAACCAGCCCATTTTAAAAACATAGGTAAAACCAAAACAGCAACCTCTTTAGAAGTAGCAGAGCATTCTTATACTCACAAGACTATTACGAGTCTTGTAATATTAGACTGACTTTGCTGGACTGCAGTGAATATAAACCAAACTTGGCTGTTCAAGAAGGAAGTTATTTTTCAAGTTCTTATGAATCAATGAGCTTGAAACTGTGACACTGGTGGGCCTTGCCTCTGCATAGAGGAGGCTGTTTACCAGAATGACAAGTTGGCTTTTCAATTCCATTGGATTCTACCTATTTTTACCCCCTTTCCCTGGCAGTACTTCCTGTGCGGTCCAGCGTTAAGTTTGTTTTGGTTGTTTCTCATTTCATGCAAGAAACCGGAATAGTTGCCTCAGAACCAGCTGGGACTGTTTTTTAAGAGGAATTAAAAAAAAAAAAAAAAGAAAAAGCTTTCACAACCTGTTATAAACTATTTATATACTGCTGCTCACATGCCATTGACAATTAGCGCAAACCACTAATCTCAGAAATTAAATCGGCTCTGAAGAAAAGTTATCTGAAGAAATGTTAAAGTAGGAACTGGCAATTCTCATTTATATATAGGCTACATGGAGATTACCTTTTCATTAGAGGTTCTTTTCATCCTGAACCAAAAAAAGAAATTTACTTCTACTTAATGCTGTCTCTGATCATTAGCAAGAAAATCATCTCAAGGAAGGAACATACTTTCTGTTTCTTCCATAAAGTGACAGAGATGAAAAGAACTACTTTTAACAAGGCTGCCTTGTGTTCTCAGCCACTCAGGCTCTCAAAAACATTTCAGAGTCACAATACTTGAATTTCACCAACAGTGATCCTGGTTGCTGGCTGGCACACTAACAGCACCTGAAGTCAGAGTGACAGGAGAGTCCTCCTCAGCCATGTACAGAAGCATGGCTTCTCTGGGATCAATCCAATCACTACATAGAGAATAAGGAAAATTACCTAACACCTTAAATTTACTTCTATGAGTGACATGAATCCTGTGCATTTTAAAAAAGCTCTTACTAAGCTAGCTTTCATATTCTACAGGTCATCAAAGTAAGTCATACAGAACTTAGCATTTGTTAGTTTGGAAATCCACACCCACACAATTTCCTCCACAATTTCTGAACCAGCATGATACATTTTCACCTGTGCTGCTTTTAATGTGGAGCTACAAGACAGGGCCCTGGTAACCCACTATTTTGCATTTTATGCCACCTCTGTTAGCTGGTTTACAGAAGGTAATTTTCTATTACCGTCACCTTACAAAATTCTTTCACTTGAGTGTGGTAAATGTGTGGTCTTTGTTGCATTACATTTTTATGAATAGAAACCTGTGGTCAGGACAATATAGTATAATTTACATTTATGGAGCTGCAAGAAAATACAAGATGTTAATGACTTCTTCCACATACTATATCCCAACCACCTTTGGCTCTATGATCTATGCAATTACACAGTCACATCCTATTTTAGCTGGGAACCCTTCCTCCTCATTCAGTACGTCAGAGCAATGCTACTCAAAAGTTATGACCTTACAGTTAAAGCAGCTGAATATTACTCCAGAAGAGCTCTGCTACTGACTTCCTACATAATGGTGACCCAAAAAATAAATTAATAAAAATGCACAAATTACGTAACTTCCATTTTCTGGGAGCCCAACACATTGCCCGTCAGCAGAAGTGCAAAGCACTTAACAGCAACTGAAATGGATTCAAAGCGTTGTACAAATCTTCAGCACAGCTGCAGAAATTATAATCCTAAAGACAAAATTTCTCATTTTTGCTTCTGTTAGAAAACATGCAACACAATTTTCTGAGCAGTTGAGGTTTTCCAGTTAGGGCAGCTTTGCTCTGCTCTCCAGCCTAGTATTGAAAACCTCACTGTCCTTAGTCATCATTTCTCCATCTTTTTAACGTAACAATAATATGAATCCGTTGAAAAGGTATCTGAATGCTTTACAAATATTTCAGAAGCTGCCAGAAATAAGTGATTCTATATTTGGCTCAATCTGTGGAAAGGACAAGGCAGCAGTGCTATCCCTTAATATATGGGGGGAAGGACACTGTTCAGCAAGTGCAGGCCATCACAGGTACACAATGATGCAGCTCTCTCATATCCCAACACGCTTGCATGTAGGAAAAGAATGATTTATAGCAGGCATATACACAGCTGCCAACTGTGTAGAAAAATATGTATGAGGCCTCTGTGATAACACATTTCTGTTATAAAAATCAATAGAGCAGGTTAAGTACAAACAAACAGCAAACCTCGTTTATTCATTTAAGCACATGCTACAAATAAGTAGTTAAAACAGTCAAGCATGCACTGCCAAAGGAAGCTTAGCCTTTACATTTAAAGTAATGATTATATACACAGTACATATTTCCAAACTTATTTATTGTTATCAGAGCTCACAATGAGCCTATGTATCCAACAGACTTCTAACCCCTTCTAAGTAAGGATGTGGAAGATGACTACGTACTAGCTCCCTGTTGTCATTCTGATTTAGCTACTCTTGTCTATAACTAGACACTTGCCTTTTTGGGTACAGGATTTTAGTTTACAACTTCACATACAACAAGAAAGAAAGTCAAGCTTTTATTCAGTTCATTCATGCAAGACTTACCTCTCTTTTAAGTTCATTCATGCACTGGCATGTTTTTAAAATGGCTACTTCCAAGTCCTCCATGAGGTCCTTTGTCTTCTGGTTTTGCTGCAAGCCAAAAAAAGCAAACAACAAAACATCACACACAAAAAACCCCAGCAATCCCACCTTCACATCATGAGCCATTACTTCCAAATTTCTTTAGAAGACGGCCTTTTCTTTCTAGATGTATGTTTTAATTTGTACATCCTGTGCATATTCTATTTAAAAAATGCTTATATAGACACATTTATTACCAAATCAAGTCTAAAAATAATAGTAATGCAAGCTAATTGACTGTTTCTATTCAACTGGGATTTATTTCTAAACCTCAACGAGGTTTTTCTCAGGAAAAAGGTTTTCTTAAGCTTTACAACTTCCAAAAATCTCCTGTCTAAGCATCCTAAAGTAGAGCAAAGATTTTTTAAATTTTTTTTATATATAAACAACATGATAAGGGAAGAAACTGGAGAATCTCAGATTAATACCTGGCTCCAGGGTTGGTGCCACCAACAGAACTTTGGGTTCTTTGACGATGGCTCAGTATACAGGACACCAAGGCTGCTGGCAGGAGATGGGGTACACCTATCTAAGAGCGGCAAAAGGATCTTCTCGCAGGAGTTAGTGGCGCTCATTGAGAGGGCTTTAAACTAGAATCGAAGGGGGAGGGAGACAAACCCGGGACTGCTACAGATAAGCCTTGGGGAGACATACTGATGTTTGAGGCGATATCCGGGCCTCAGATCAAGTGCATGTATGCCAATGCCCGTAGCATGGGCAATAAACAGGACGAGTTACAAGCGACTGTGCACCAGGGAAACCATGATATAGCTGCCATTATGGAAACGTGGTGGGATGACTCGCATGGTTGGGAGTGCCACAGTGGACAGCTACAGGCTCTTTAGAAGGGATAGACAAGGAAAGAGAGGTGGAAGGGTAGCATTATATGCTAAGGAGTGTTTTGATTGTCTTGAATTCAATGTTAGACACACCAAGGTGGAAAATCTATGGATAAGGATGAAGGGGAAGTCCAATGAGGCTGATATCCTGGTGGGAGTCTGCTACAGACCACCCGACCAGGATAAAGACACTGATGAGACGTTCTTTCAACAACTTGGAGATGTCTCGCGTTCACTAGCCCTTGTTCTCGTGGGAGACTTCAACCTAGCAGATGTCTGCTAGAAGTGTAACACAGCAGAAAAGGGGCAGTCTGGGATGTTTCTGGAACGTGTGGATGACAACTTCCTGCTGCAGCTGATAAGTGAGGCTACCAGGGGTAGTACCCTGCTAGACC
>JAAGNO010007298.1:0-11241 GCA_033439905.1 Ceryle rudis
CCGGGCCCTTTTCCTTCAGCAGACCCAGCACTGCCGCGCAGCCCGCCGGCTTCAGCTTCGGGACGCCGGCCGCGGCCACCGCGGTTCCGGCAGCAAGCGTATTCCCGCTGGGGTGAGCGGCGCGGGTGCCGGCCGGTCGGTCGCGGGGTGGGGGTGTTGGCATTGCTGAGCGGCCCTGGCCGCTGCGGAGTGTGAGTGCTCCTCGATGCTCCTCGGTGCTTTGGAAGTGGTTTGCAAGTAATTTCTGGGGAGCAAACTTGTTTCTCCTGCGCTTTAGAATTCCCCCTGCTCTATCGCACGTTGGACAGTGTTCAGCGAGACTTGTTATTTGTCAGTGCTGACTTTTTCAGATGGGTGTTTAGAATGAGCTGTTCCACACTTCAGACAGTAATTGCAGTATTGATGCTTGCTCGAAGAAACAGTAAAACTTTGTGTCTGAGCACAAAACGTCTATCTGATCTGAGCCTGCAGCTCTCAGAAAGATTTTTCATCCGAGTGGGACTGTTTTGTCCTTAGGAAAGACTGTAAGCTTTGAGGTGATTTTCACAACTGTGGTAGTTGGAGCTTGCCAGATGGGAGCAGTGGGAAGGGAGCTCAAATGGGGGCTAGTAGTTTTGTAAAAGTTTGTTGAGAAAAGTAGTCTTACATAGAGGAAGTGAAAAACATGCTTAGGACCTGAGAGAATAAGCAACTTCGCTTACGTTGCCATAAATGTCATCTGGTTCCTGGTCCGGTGGAGGTTGTTGAGGGAACACACAGTATAAAGGGACTTAACAGGGTGATGGGAGTTGCGGTACAGTCTCTGTCAAAATTGAAACATAAATCTGGTTAAGTGCACATCTTTTTGAAAGCTGATAAGACTGTTAGAAGCCGACTCAGTACTTGACTCGATGTACATCTCAAACAGATTCTCTTTTCTGTTTTTCATTTTTTTCTCTCATTTTCTTTTTTCCTTTCTCTTTTTTCTTTTTCCTTTGCCTTTCTTCACTAGGGCAAATGCACCAAAGTTAAACTTTGGAGGCAGTACTGTAACTCAAGCTGCTGGAATCACAGGGAGCTTTGTATTTGGTATCTCTGTACCAACCAGCGTGCCCTCGAGCCAAGCAGCAACCCCTTCTGGCTTTGTGTTTGGATCCGCTGCCACCACCACCGCCGCCACTACAGCTCAGTCCGGGACAACTGGAGGGTTTACGTTTTCTAGCAGTACCACAACTCAGGCCGGAACAGTCAGCTTCAGCGTTGGCGCTGCAAGTTCGCAAGCAGCACCCACAGGGTTGACCTTTGGAACAGCACCTGCAGCTGCTGCCACCACGGCTGCCACCTTAGGAGCTGCAACCCCGTCAACAACCCCCTTCAGCCTCGGGGGGCAGTCTGTGGGTGAGTGCCTGGGCTTGAGATGGCAGCTGTAGTCAGGAAGCCTGTCAGCATGGAGGGCAACTGGGGATGGTGTGGAGGTTCTGCAGCCTTTTGGTTCTGCTGGTGTGAAATGCAGCGAGTGACTGGAATCAGTGTCTTTTCTGATGTGCCTGTCCAGAGTCTGCAGTGATGAGTAAAAACGGCTATCTAGCGTTTGGGTTTGTAGAGTGAGGCAGACATAATTTTGCCAGTGTGTGTAGAATGCCAGCTGTGTTTGAAGCATATCTTAAAATGTTTTTGGCAGGTTTGCTGGTGCAGAGGGAAAGGGCTTGGAGTGATGGGGAGGAGGTGCTGCAGGATGCACCTGGTCCATGGTGTCATGCCACTGTTTACCTCCCTAACAGCAGGAACCTGCCCACTCCCGCAGCATCCAGCAAAAGCTCCATTTGCAGCCTTTGATTTACTTTATGATGACAGTGCAGGTGTTGGAGGGAAGGACATCAGCTCTGGGGTGAAGCTGATATTCATCTGTCTTAGAATCATGGACTTCATACGTAATGAGCTTGTTAGCTCTGGCTCAATTCCTGGATAATGCAGAGTATTTCTTACATTGAATGTTGTTTTATACTCTTACTGCTTCTAACTTGACTATTGCTGTGACCAGCAGAAACTACACTGTCTGTGTAGCAAAAGGTTTGTCTTTTCCCTTTACTTCTGCTACTTGTTCCAGGTCTAAACTTCGGGTCGTTGCCTTCAACAGCAGCCACTAGTGCGCCCCCGGCAACACTGACCACTGCTACCAGCCAGGTCTCCTCTCTGTCCTTTGGAACCAAAGTTGGAGGTAGGAAGCAATTTTAGGCAATAATTACTCAAGATGTTGTGAATCTGATGTAATTCTGGCAATAGTGTTCTAAACTAGAGTCAGGAAATGGGCTAGAAGTGTTTGTTGTTGTGACTTTGCAACGGCATCAGTAATCTGACACTTCATGAAGATGTTGAGCTTAGTATCCTGTATTTTTTGTTGCGTTCCACATGCTCAATTCTGTTCTGTACTTGTTGCTGGAGCGTAGTGGAAGAGAGCCACAGGTTTAAAGGGCACATAAGAGAGGTAGAGATGAGGTAGAATAAGAGGAAAAAGAGTTCAAAAATTCTTACATTCCTAAAAAGCTGGTGTAGGTGGGCAAATTTCTATCATACTCTCAGCATGATTGTACAAGATTGACACTTCTTCTGTTTGTAGTGACATCCACAACTGCTACAACTGCCTCTACCACCACAACTTCTGTTCTTGGTTCAACGGGGCCTACATTGTTTGCATCTCTAGTGAGTTCTTCAGCACCGACATCATCTACCACCACGAACCTCTCACGTAAGTCACCATATACAGATTTTAATCTGTTGAGGGAATGAATAAGCAGCATGGTTCGTGGTACCTGTCAGAAGTGGAGCTGCAGATGCTGGACTAATATGGGAGAATTCAAATGGCCAGCTCTTCTTGCTGTTTGCCACCTTTCTTCTTTGTGTCTTCTGGCAAACTGTCTTCAGTGGTGAGGCATGGAGGGTTTTGTTCAAGCCAACAGCTGCAGCATGGGGCAGTTCCAGCTGTATGTGAATTTTTTTGTTTCTCTGTCTAGGTAGTACCACCACAACTGGGCTTTCTAGTTATGTTTTAAGCTGCTGCCTTCCAGCTCCTAGTGCCTTGAGTCTGGTTATGTCTGCTTTTGACTCTTGCATCAGGTGTTTGTTCACACTTCTTTAAGAACAGTGGCCTGTGACAGTGGAGGTACAGTGTGCTAAAAACAAGTATTCACATGGCTGTATGCTTGGAAGTTCCTCTGGTAGTACCTGGCAATTTTTTTCTTGAAAAATTATTTTCATGTCAGGAAGTAGTAGTGTCTATTTTCTGATAGCTTTAAGGCAGTAGCCCAGGTTTGAAGGTGGTCCTAACAGCTTTCTTCCTCAGCCTCCAATGAGTTAGTTGTTAACGCTTCCGTTTCCTTTGATTATGGAGACTGGCTAAGTAACTGTCACTGTTTACCAGCATTAATGCTGCTGTTCCATACGTAATGCTGTCTTGCATCTACCTCTGAAAATTTAGGCAGCTTCTCCCAAAGACCTTCACAAGTTTATGCTAACACACTGATTACTTTTAACTAATCAGCTGCAATTTGCCTATACCATATACACCAGTGGTATGGACTTGTATTTGTAGTGATTAACTGTCATCCTGGTTAATACAAATAAAGACCTGATGGAGATGGGTGAGCAGACAGGGTAAAACTTCTCAAAGGGGTGCTGTATTTGATGGATTACACAAGCTCTTAATGTTGTCTTCTGTTTACAGTTGGTGCCCCTTCCGCTGGGACAGCCAGTCTTGGAACGCTTGGATTTGGACTAAAAGTTCCTGGCACGACAGCTGCTGCAACAAGTACTGCCACTGGTAAGAACTATATGCTGAAGCAGCACGGTATTTCCTTCTCCAATCCTCCTTTTCCATCTCCCCAGTTGCACTGTTACTTATGACTTCTGAGAATCTGTCCACAGTAAAGGGACTTTGGGCGAAGGAAGGCCTGTGGATTTTGATGTTCTAGTCTGAAGCAAGTAAAACAGATTAGCTGTTCCTTCTCTAGCCTGCCTGTGTAGGTACAGAATTGCTCTAAGAAGTGAGGGAGATGTGTTGTGAGGGAGGAAAGGAGAGGCCAAAGACTTGTGGGGAGTGTTTGGGAGAGATGGTTTATGTTTCAGTTCTGCCTCATTCATCTGATTCAAGCAGAGATAAGTGCTGTATTTAAGCAGCAACCCTCACATGAAAACCTGCCATGGAATTTGCTGCTGCACAGTGTTGGGATTCAGGACTGAACATCCTTTTCTGGATGCAGTTACCAGTCAGTTTTCAGTGCAATAACATAGATGCTGCTCAACTCTCAAGGTCTCTCCAAAGCTTGTTTTTGGAGTGACTGTGAGGAATTAGATAGCAGATGGGTCCTCATGTGTTGCTCAACTTGCATTTCTCTTTCCAGGCACTACTTCTGCTTCTAGCTTTGCTTTGAATCTTAAGCCATTAAATACGACTGGTGCCATTGGAGCGGTGACTTCTACAGCTGCAGTAACCACAACAAGCACCAGGTGAGTATTTTGCTATAACTGTTTCCTGACTGGGGCAAGAGGTGGCAGTACTAACACTGGTATCTGGCAGAGGACAGATAAATGAGTGTTGTTATGTTTATATTTTGGTTTTTGATCTTGTGTTCCGTTCTGTCTCATGCTTCCTCTCAGCACACCTCCAGTGATGACTTATGCCCAGCTGGAGAGTTTGATAAACAAGTGGAGTCTGGAACTAGAAGACCAAGAGAAACACTTTCTCCATCAAGCTACACAAGTTAATGCCTGGGATCGGACACTGATAGAGAATGGAGAGAAGGTAAGGTGACATCCAGTGTAACATGATTTTGCTTGCTTAGTTCCTTAAAGGCCTTCAGTGTTCCAGATGCAGCAAGCCATCTTGTGGGACTTTCTAGTTGTTAAAAAAAACCCCATAGAACTGAATTATATCTGGATGCTTGTGGATGACTTAGTGTATGTCTGTTCTGATCTAGAGTTATCTTAGGGTGAAGCTTTCAAAGCCAAAACTCCATTATTCAATTTTTGGTCTGTAAACCTTTACATAACTGTTTCTTCTTTCTAGCAGACATTGGTATAGTGTGGCTTTCTCTGTTACAATGCTCTTCTTTTACGAGTTGACTTCTGAATTTTTCTAGTATAATAGTCTTCTATTTCCAGATTACTTCATTACACAGAGAAGTGGAGAAGGTGAAGCTGGATCAGAAGAGGTAAGAAACTACAAACACTTGAGATGATTGGTGTTTCTTTTTTTTTCTTTATCTTCTTCTTGTGCTGCAGTATGGCAGATCTAGATGTTGGATGGTTAACATTTTCTCTTTTCAGACTGGATCAGGAACTAGACTTCATTTTGTCACAGCAGAAAGAGCTTGAAGACTTGTTGACCCCACTGGAGGAGTCTGTGAAGGAACAGAGCGGGACTATCTACTTGCAGCATGCAGATGAAGAACGGGAGAGGACGTAAGACAGAAATCTGCTTGGAGCATGTGATGAGCAGGCTAATGTGGTGATGATTAGTCAGCAAGAAGTAGAGTTGGGATGCCTGATAGTATTGATCTACCAACAGCCTTTGTCAAATATGTAATCCTGTTTTATGCGTGGCAACACTGGATCTTATGTATTAGAAACAGGGGAGTTGTGACTGGAAGTCCTTGAATGAGCACAAAAAGTTCTTTGGATGTTGGTCTAATCAACTGCCTGAGAAAAGGTTACTAATTTTGGCATAACATGTAAAAATTAGTGATTATTCAGTGACAGAAGTGATGAGAGCAGAATGTACTATGTGTGGCTCAAGGGTCCTTGTAAGCCTTAAGTGTTGAATCATAGCAGGGTAAATAAAAGAAATGTTTATCTGGTTCAAGAGATAAAAATCTTGAAGAATCCAGGCTAGCTGGTTCCTTCTTCTGACAAAATCTTCCAGAAAGCCCTCCACACTGTTGCTTGTCTGTCTCTATGCGTATATTGAGAGAAAGAGGTCAGCAGTTACTTCATCTGTGTAACAATGCCTCTCATGGCGCTGTACCCATGTATCTGCAAGCCTTGGTTGAGGAGGCATGGAAGCTGATTTTGATTGCCCAGAGTTGGTGTGACTGAGAGCACATCTTCTGAAGTTTGCCTTAACTACTCTGACCTTGGTTCCCATGCTTTTTCCAGCTATAAACTGGCTGAAAACATAGATGCGCAGTTGAAGCGCATGGCACAAGATCTGAAGGACATCACTGAGCACTTGAATACATCAAGAGGCCCAGCAGACGCAAGTGACCCGGTAAATCCAAGCTTTATTTTTTCATATGTTGGTAAGAGACAAAGTCTATTTAAAGAATTGTAACTCTTCCTTTATCTGCTTGTGGATCCTCCACTGTTAGTAGTTTCAACGTTGGGGGAATATTTTATTTTATTTTTATTTTTTGTCCTTGGGTTGGTTCTTCTCTGTCAAAGTTTTGCATTATAACACAGCACAAGCTGGCCTGACTCCCGTAATTATTCTGGAGCTCTGTTAATAATTTCCAAAGTATCTCATTCTGATGTGAGCTCTGGTTATTTGCTTGTTGTCTCATTTTTGCGTAGAATACAACTTGTTTCAGGGACATTTCTTAACGTTGATCCTGTTCCAAGGCCAGGGACAGAAGTAGTTTGTCTTCTACAGCTCTTAGTTTTTATGTAGTGCGGCAAATGACTTTCACCTTCTCTTTCTGCTCAGCTTCAGCAGATCTGCAAAATTTTGAATGCGCACATGGATTCATTGCAGTGGATTGACCAGAACTCAGGTGAGAGTCATCTTGCAGCTTTTTGGGAATGTAAATAGAAGGCATGTAGCACGTGTGCAGGTGTTTCCTGAACATAAATGTATTCCTGAAGATCCCTGGGGTATCTACTCCTCACCTTTTGTGACATAGTCCCTTCTGTGCTTGAGTTTTCCTGACGTGCATTAAAGGCCTCTGCTGAGAAGCAACTCCGGGCAACCGCTATGTTTTTCAGAAAAGCACAGCCTGAAATGCATCACTGCAAAGCAGAGGACTTGAAAACCTTATGCTTTGTTCTGTTAAGCTGAGGTTAAATATTTCAACTTCTAAAATGTAGCGAGGTTTTTCTTTGGAATAGGAAAAAAAAAAGCTCAGTCTGAACCCTTGGTTGCATGAAGCAGAGTCTCAGGCATAGAATCTCATACAAATAAATAATTTAATAGAATGGTGCAGCAGCAACGTCAGCTTAAGCTTATTTAACGTAAAAAACTAGTGTCTTCTAACATGTTTAATGTTATCATCTTCCCTGCCTCACAACCAGAAAGCTGAATTCAGGTAAGACTGAGCAGTATGCATTCATCTGCAGGCATGGTAACTCTGGAGTAATAGTGTGGAATTTCACAATATCGGTAACTTGAGATGTAGCACAGAGCGGAAAATGCATTGACAGTGAAAACTTTGATAGTTGTTTCTTGTCTTGGATTCCCCCTTCATCATGGTGCCATGCTGAAAACAAAACAGAAAAAAGGAACTTTTCTCACAGGGAGTGCAACCTACATGGTGTGGATTTGGACTTACGTCGGCAGCCACACAGGGGCACGTCAGAATAAAGCAGTGCTCCTCTCGCCAGCACCGAATTGCACTGTCTGGCTGCAGTGCTGTGAAAGTGTACACACCTGGTGTACTTCTTGGGTGGCATACTACTATCCATGTTTAAATAGCATTATTGGCTTAGGTCAGGATTTAATTTGGCTTTTTCTTCCAGAACGTATACATTTACTCCCGCATTCCAAATGTGCCTTTGTTGGGAAATCTAGTGCTGCTCCTGTGATATCAGAATCATGACTTTAAAGAATGTGCATGAAAATAGCAACCTATTTCCTTTAAATTTTCCTAGAAAGGAGACATTTTTTTCCTCTGCCACTCACTACTTAAGAAAGGGTCTTATCAGTTAATAATGATTCATTCTCTTTGCTGGGAAATGTACATCTGAAGAAACAGTTCAGCTTCAGTTCACCTTCAAACAAGAAAGAAGCAATAAGCCTAAGAAACTGCAGCTTTTAAAAAAAGTTAATGTTTATCTCTGTTTCTGTGGGTCTCTTAGCAAGGAGAATTCCTGTTACTGTGTGTACTTAAGCGGTACGGTGGCAAAATGATGCAGTTTGGAAGTAACCCTTTGCGTAGGCCTGGGAAGGACATGTTTCTTATCTCTGCTTTTGTATGGAAAAAGAAATAAAAAAACCAACAAAACCAAAACAAAACTAAGACATCTGAGCTGTAGGTAACATTATTGGGTTTGTTTCATGTGGAAAACGTCCAGGGCTGTTTCACAACGGCCAGTGATCTTTTCTAGGTGTACTCATTCACCTTGGCTATGAACTTGTCTGACTTGTTAAGCAATTGCATGCAACTGTGGCACTTCATTGAAAGTGTTGCCGTTAACATAGTCTGCCACAAAGAAATGTATGTGTTGAACATGGATTCAGGGGGGTGCTGCTCCCACCACAAGTGAAAGGAGTGCTTGGACAAAGCCTTGTTCTGACCTTCTCCCTCTTCCCGAGAGAACCAGAAAGTCTTCTCTTTTGTAGTTGCACCTGAATTTTGGGTTGAGCGAGAGCGATCTGTGAGACAGTGAAGCAGACTGACAGTTTATGCCATAATCACTTTTGCATGGTGAATTTTTGAAAAGTGACAAACTGCAATGCGTTGCTTGAATATTCAACTGGAGTATTCTGGGTTTGGCATGCTGCATGAAACAAAACCTGACTTGGAATATGTCTCAAGTCACAGGCTGACAATGCCATAGCCTGTTGAATAGATTCTGATAAACTTTTATGAATGAAATTAGAGATTGTTTTAGCTTGTACCAAGATCTTTTTTTGTATATAGCGATGTCTCTTTCATTCAAAGTTGATGATCAGTGGGTTATTTCCAACTCGGTGACCTGCAAATAACAGATGATCCGTGTTGTGGCTACAAGTGCTCTGCAGCTCTTCTCTGCAATTGCACTGTCTTTTCTGCATTTACAGTAAAAGCTTGTTAAGGTTTTGTGATATCCTGCAAGAAAATATGTATATGCTTCTAACAGATTGTGTGATTCACCTGTAATTTGCATAATTCAACGTGAGTTTAGCAGGAGGGGGGTAGGGGAAACTGGGCTATAGAGCAATTGCTTCTCCTCAAACAGCTGACCAGCTCGGGGTTCCTGTTCAGGGTTTGCTCAGGTCTCTGATGCAGTACCCTGAAACTATAACAAATGGGCACAGTAAGTAGTGTCAACAGCATGTCCCAGGACTTCCGATTCTGCCTGCCAGTCCCTGTACACCCTAGAATGCTTTTTAGACAGTTGTCTTTTCCTTGGATGGTCAGCAGTACTTTGTGTTGGGTTTTCCTCTTTCTTTGTGTGCTGTCAGTTCTGAGTCACTCAAAATTAAAATGTTTTTCTTTCTCTTTCAGCAGGCCCGTCTGTGCAGGGTTGTGTTCTGGGGAAACTGTAAGATTAATCACTTGTTTCTCACCCAGGTGTGTTGCAGAGAAAGGTAGAAGAGGTGACAAAGGTTTGCGAGAGCCGCCGCAAGGAGCAAGAGCGCAGTTTTCGGATTGCATTTGATTGAAAGACTCAAAGTTTAAAGGATACTCAAAAGCAGAGGTTGTTGGGGACCTAGGACTCAAGTTATGGTCCAAGTTTCTTTCTGCTCTTGCAATAAAACTTGTTGTTTGTTCCAAAGCCTGTCTTTGCAGTGTCTGACCAGGATTCACCTGCTCTAGTCTGAGAGGCTGTGTGTATTCTGTGCAGAAGGAGTGCTTTTTGTCTCTGTTCTTTATAACTGCGTGCAGTCAGGTTCTCCTCCCCCTCCCTGTCCATGTGGGGCCACACTTGTAGTACCGTGTCTAGTTCTGGCCCCCACAGTTCAAGAGACACAAGGAACCACGGCAGAGTCCAGCAGAAGCTACATCGATGCTTAGGGGACTGAAGCATCTCTCTTATGAGGAAAGGCTGAGATACCAGGGTCTATTTAGCCAAAGGGAAGATAAGAGGGAGAGGGGATCTTTCTAATTCTTAAAGACACGCAGGAAAATAGGTGATACTCTCTCAAGTGAGCGAACTGGAATTTGAACTATTTGGACAATCTATCAGAGCTCTGATTGTTGCTCGGTGTTGGGTGCCAATAAATCTGTCATGGTTTAGGGTCAGGGTGGCCCCTTAGACCACTAACAGATGCTCTCTCTTAACTCCCCTCCCTCCTCCAAGGGGAAGGGGAAGAGCAAGGGAATAGGGGGAGAGACTTAGTGATTAGAAAAGGAAACTAGAACAGCTTTAATGATGATAATAAAATAGAATATGTACAAATATATACAAAACCAGTATCGAACCCAACCCCCCTAATGTTACATCATCATCACTGGTGCTGTGGGGCAGGCACAGGGGGTCCCAGACTGGGCCCTGCAGCAGACAGGAGCTGTGTTCAGGACCTGGATTCTGATACTGGATTCAGGAACACACCAATCAGGATCAAAGGGAGAACAGAGTCCTCCTTAGAATGAACTGAAAGAGGACCTGAGCCAAGCCGAGCAAAGCTGGCAAAGCGGTCCAAGAGGGGAGAAGAGCCTGGGAGCCCCCAGAGAGAGGGCGAGCGAGCAAGCTAGCAAGCAAAATCTAATACTAGCAAGCCAAACAAAACCTATGGACCCTCCATATCCCTCTGCTTTATACCGAATATGATGTATATGGGATGGAATACCTCGTTGGTCAGTTTGGGGTCACCTGCCCTGTCCACTCCTCCCTGCAGGTGACTTGAGAGGGGATCTTGTCAATGCCCCTTAATACCTAAAGGGTGGTTGTCGGAAGGATTGGGCCAGGCTCTTCTCTGTGCTGCCAAGCAACAGGATAAGGGCCACCAGGCACAAACTGGAACACTAGAAGCTCCATCTGAACCTGAGGTGAAGCTTTTTTTCCCATGAGGGTGATGCAGCCCTAGAACAGGCTGCCCAGAGAAACAGTGGAGTCTCCTCTTGAAATAGGTGGAGCCCACCTGTGTGTGATCCTGGGCAGCCAGCTCTAGGTGAAGGTGCTTTAGCAGGAGCTTGGACTAGATGATCTTCAGAGGTCCTTTCTAAGCCCCCTGAGCGAGGTTGTGGAGTCTCCTAGGAGCTATAGAGGATACCGTTGAGGGATGCGTGGGAAAAACCTCGCAGAGGGCTCGCCATGTCACTGGGGGTTTTCCGCGGGGAGCGGAGCCATTTAACTGCCTCAACGGCTGCTCGGAGTAACTGGATTTCCACTTTTGCGGCTTGCAGCGAG
>JAAGNO010007299.1:0-16847 GCA_033439905.1 Ceryle rudis
GCGCTCCCCGGCGGCCCGCAGCGAGCCGCGGCCTGGTGGGCACGTGGGGCCTGCCCCCCTCCGGCACGCCCGGGCCGCTTCCGCCGCCGTGCGCGGCTGTGCCCACCGGCGAGAACGGCCCCGTAGCGACGTAGGATCGTCCGCCGAGCCGCCGCCCGCCATGCCGCCGCCGGCGCCGGAGCTGGTGCCCGAGTCGGGGCTGGAGCAGTGGCGGCAGTACAACGAGACCGAGCGGCAATGGGGGCTGCGCCGCCGCTTCATCCTCCGCCACCTCCACGGCTACCCCGGCGCCGCCATCGACCAGCTGCTCTCGCTCTCCGTGCTCTGGACCAACCACGTCTTTATGGGCTGCAGGTGAGGGGCGGCCGCACGCGGTCTGGAGAGGCCTAGAGCGCGGGGTGGCCGTAGCGGGCCACCCGCAGCCTGCGGGGGCCTGGCGCCGTCTGTCAGCCGGGTTCCGCAGCGTCCCCCGGGGGCTCCGCGGAGGCGGGGCCCGGGCCGCTGGCGGGAGTCGGGGTCGAAGTTTGAAGTCGCTGCCTGGAGCGGGGCCGGGCTGCCCCCGCCACCCGGCGGGAAGAAGGAGCTCGGGCTCCCTCGGCCGCTCCTCGCGTCAGCCCCGCTTCTCTCCGCCGCTCCCTGCTCGGCGGAGTCTCGTCCCCTGATGCTTTTTAAAAAGCAGCCCCGGAAGAGCTGGCACGGAAGGGGCTGATGCAGGAGAACTTCGGTTCCTAGACACTTCTCTTTGCTCGAATGCGTGTGTCCGTGTTTGTGTGCGGAGGGGAAGCAGCTGCTGGAGAAGTACATACGTGTTTTGAAAGTAGTTCTTGATGTCCCACCCTCGAGGACTCTGAAGTGTGTGCTATTGTGCTTTGTAATTTAAGAGAGAAGAAAATAAATGCAGCCTATACCATCTCCTGAAAGCTCATTTGTTTTTTTCTGAGGGAAATAGAATGGAAACGGTTTCCCTTCATCAGGATTACTGTTACGGTGCAGAAACCACCGTACTGTAACTAGGAGGGTTGTGGAGAGCTGCAGAAACGTCACCCGCAGCCCAACTGACAGTTTGGATGTTGTGATTATTTTTAACTGGACATAAGGCTTTAAAGACAGAAGCAACTGCTCAGCAACTAACTTCAGCAAATTGTGCAGTGACGGAGCAGCTTGCAAACGCAGAAGGGCATATACTTTGACTTTATTAACCTCAGTTTCCCAAAGTCTTGTTGAGGAGTAGTTTGTGTCATTTGTGCAGAGCCAAGTGAACGTCTTTGAATGTAGAGCTGTATGTCTTCTTATTTCTTTCTGCTCCAAGTACTAAATATTTCTGCTCTGCAACCGCCAAAATTGAACATAGTTTTAAAACAGCTTCAAATTCCAAAGCTTGCTGTTAAAATTGAGCCCATCTTAAGATAGAGTCTGTTTGGTCCATTACCTCATCTTAATGGTTTATGCGCTGTCTTAACGGAGCGGTGTCTTTGTGAGAGTGCTTTGGGGAACCGGCACCATAACAGAGCTACAGGTGCTGGTAACAGAAGGGAAGAACTCTGTGGCAAGATCTCACATCCTAAAAAAATGGTGCGGTTTGAGCCTGCGAGCGCACATCCTTTCCCCGGTGAACGTCTGTCTCTACCTGCAGCTCTCGGAGGAGGCACGAGCAGTAGGTTCAGGCGTGATGCGGCGCAGAGTCGTCGTCACTGAGGGTGTTCCCCCAAAGCTCGCGTGGCGCACAGACGCAAACATGCCCCGCTGCTCGAGAGCGACTGGCAGCTTTATTTAGAGCTCTCTGGGGAAGGGAAGGGACCTGCGGCTTGCTCTGGAACTGCCTCTTGCTGCTTGGGAAAAGCTGTTGTTCCTGTATCAAGTGAATAACTTCAAAGTTAGGGGGATCTTAGTTGTTTTCTCTTGAGTTTGTTGGTCGGCTTTTGGGTTGGTCATTTTTTGTTGTTTCATTGTTTGGTTTTGTTTTCCAACATTGTTCACTGGCTAGGTGAAGACAACCTGTTTGTCAGGGTAAATACCCGTCAGAGGCTTTGCTGAGGAAACCCGAGGGAGAATTTCTGCTGAGGGATGATCTGGAGAATGTCCAGCAGGCTTAGAAAACATGGTCTTGTGAGGAAGGAGTTAAGTAATGGGATTCATTTAGTTTAGGGGTGGATGAGAGAAGATGCCTGTATTGTCAGATGTGTTAAAGGAGGCTGCAAAATGCAGGGGGAAAGGGGAGCATTATGGTGCAGGGCTGCCGAGATCAGGGTAAGCAGTAATGTGTTGTATGTAAGTCACACCAAGGGGACTTTAGTTAGGCACTGGAGGCATGGGATTCTGCCTCCACACGCAGTCTCCACAACGTGAGGTTTCTAAAGGCCAGGTTAGTCAAACAAGTACTTGGCTGATCTTCCCTTGGGCAGAAATCTGGGCCCCAAGCATCTCCATCCTTTGTGAAGAAGAGTGACATACATCAAATCTAACACTGTTCTTGCACACTGCTGGAAAAGGGCATCATCCTGCACGTTCATGGGTAGTGTCCTCTCCTCCCTATAAGCCAGAGAGGAATAGAGATGCCCACCCATCTCCCTTCAGGCTGTGTGAGGATGAGGTATCACCACTGTCCTCTTCTTTTGATGATTCCTTTAGATGTCTCCGTCTCATGCATGGTTCCTCTGCCTCCCTCCTGGGGCTGAGCTGTGCTGGGTCCCTGTGGGTGAAGCAGAGACTGCAGCAGTGTGCACTCAGAGTTCTTACCCAGTAACTTAAACAGATCTCACTTCTGCCTGGCCCTCTAAATCAGGAGCAGGAAGGGCATTTCTTGAGTGGAGAGTGAGTCGATTTCCCGAGCCCTTGGAACAGTCGTATTTAAAAGCCGGTGCAAGTTACTGCAGCACTTGCTGTTGGGACAGTTGTGGACTCCTGTCCATGCTCAGTCACCTGATGCTTTTGACTGTGAAGGTGAGCACAGGATGGAACAGGTGCCAGATTGCTTTTTCTCCTTTCTAAACTTCAGTACAAAGCTGTCAGAGGCTCAGTTTCAGGCCATGTTTGTAGGTTCTCCTTGATTAGAAAGACTTGGTTTGGTTTTGTTTTCTTTTGTTCAGCTTCAGTGTACAAATGGCTTGAAAACGTGACAGATCCCCAGAGCAATGGAAAATGTATCTGGTCGGGGATGTAAGGCCAGACACAGCATCTGGGTTTTACGCTTCCAAGACATGACATACGGTATCGCCCACAGCTAACCGGCAAATTAGGGTCAGGGTTTAGGGTCCTGCCTGCGTGGAGCTTTGAGCGTGCTGCAGCAGGGGCAGGGTTTGCACAGAGCTGGTGGCAGCCGCCTCGCCTCTGTCGTGGCTCGGGGA
This sequence comes from Ceryle rudis, assembly GCA_033439905.1. NCBI lineage: Eukaryota > Metazoa > Chordata > Aves > Coraciiformes > Cerylidae > Ceryle > Ceryle rudis. The sequence goes on from JAAGNO010007299.1 coordinate 3,345, forward strand.
TTTAAAATGTTTTGGTTACAGTGACCAAGCCAGAAATAGTAAAGCTTTTCAAAGAATGGTCGATAAAGGCTGAGTTGTGCCCTTGTCATCTGACATCTGCGGGCTGTGGCTGCTGACCCGGACAAGACTTCAGTGCCAGTCGGTTGCTCTTGTGCCTAGTTCACTGAAGGTGCGATGCCCACGGTGACCTCTCCTTCTCAGCACCCCTGTGTTCTTGGCCTTCCTCGTAGCTCTGCCAAGTGTTAAATTTTGACAGATAATTTAAACTTGAGTTTAAAATGCTGCCAGTTTGGTGGCTGCACAGTTTGTTACTCAGAGATGGGTTCGCTGGGTGCCAGGTAGCTGTTAGCTGGTGTGCAGGTTGTCTGCCAGCACCGGCAGACATGAGGCCGGGGTCACGGCCAGTGCTAACACTCCAGCAGAGTCAGGGGGAGCGTCTCCCTTGCACCAGCCAGATGCTGTGTCTCTGGCAGCTTTGGTTCTTGCTTTGTATCACAAAAGCTTGTGTGTTCACGTGCGTGTGCGTTGCCCCTGTGGGACCTGTTCTGAAGTCCTTTGCTGTTGGCTCCGCACAGATACGGCGTGCAGGTCATGGAGAAGGTTCTCAAGATGGCTGAAGGCATCGACATCGAGGAAACGAGGACGTATGAGTTGGTACCCAGCAGGAAGCTAAAAAGATACCGCTCTCCATCTGACAGTGAGTATCTCTGCCTGGGTGTGGAGGAGGCACCCCTCCCTGCGGCCGTTCAGTGGGGTGTGGGAGCACGGGCAGAGCTGTGCGCCACGGGGCCGCCTCTGAGGGGGCAGCACAGCAGGCTGAAGAGAGGCGACCATGATGGACTCTGCTGCTTCCCCTCCTCTGCCCCGTTGCGGGGTCTACGTAATTCATGCAGAGTTCTCTTTTTGTTTAAGAAAATGCCATTTTTCATTGCACTTACTGGGTAATTGGTTTTCCCTAGGGTTAGTGGTAGGGAATTGGATCTATGTAATGAGCTATCCATCTGCCTTTCCTCACTGTGCCGAGGGGCGGTGTTCCGACCTGAGAAGGGATTGTATGTGTGTGTGGAGATAGAGAGTTCAGCTTACTGAACTTTGAGTTACAGTCTGCCCGGAGCATTGCAGGTGGGGGTAATTTTAGATTTATTTTTTCCCTCCCTGTGGGGCCTGGAAGGGTCCTGCACGTGTCAGTTCAGTCCCACAGTCTTTGGGGATCGATGTTCCAGCTGTTGCTTTTCCAGTGGAGGAAATGCAGCAGGTAGAGAGGGCTAGCAGTTCAGTGGCTCCAATCCCTGGCTTCTCTCCAGCACCTCCAGAGCTCCCAGCCCACTCTCCAGAGGGAGGGCAGGGGAATCGTTCGTGTGTACAGGCGCAGGCTGCTGATGTGAGCAGCCAGGCCCTTGCATTGCGAGGCTCTGCCCGTCAGTAGTGCGGCTGTTTAAAGCACACGTGGTCAGATGGCCCAGGACGCTCTTAGGCTTGGATATAATCCCTCACTCTGCCCAAGTTCTGCCCTTACTTTGACACCCAGCAAATCTTTCTGTGCCTCTTTGCTGGCTGCAAAACTGAGAAGAATACTTCTTTTCTCCAGTGCTTTGTCTGTCTCTTGGGCAGCAGCTCTGGGGGGAAAGGTTCCCTATTGCATGTTACACAGACAGCAGAGAGAGCTGTTCTGCTGGCGAGAGCCTTTAGGTGCTGCTGCAGTGCAATCATCAAAATACGGAACTGAGCAAGTAATTTAAACCTTGCCAATAATTCATCAAAACCGGCGAGCAAAGGATTTAATGCCTGTGTTAAGAGCTGTGTCACCTGACTTAAAGCTGAATGCCCATTTATGCTGTGTGTATGCAAAGGGGTTTTTTCATCTGTGATGAGCCAGGCTGTGGTGAATATGCTATGGTAGTGTGATGTCTAGACAGACGTGTTGCCTGACCTATATTACGGTTGCAAACCCTGGCACTGGATTAGGCAGCTCATTCCAAGCCGCTGAGGTGGCTTTTTGCTCCTGTGATGAAATTACACACATGTACCACTTCAGCACACAGGGGCTAAATCTTTCACAGGGGAACTCTTGTATAATCACCTTTGTGATGTAACATATTTGCTTATCAGCAATTTGATTCTTATTTTCTGCAATAGCTGTGCATATCTGGATATTCTGCTTTGGTCGCATTTCTGCTGGCTAAGAAACTACCAGTGACGTGAAATGGCCCCCGCAGCCACTGCAGCTGTCGCCTGAAGCTCAGGCAGATTCCGCCCTGTTTGGTGTCCTTTAGCCAAGGGGAGTTGTATTGACAGAAAGTATGGTTCTGTTAACGCTGTCATTACAGCCCTGCCTGTTTGGGAAAGGAAAGGAGGGTTCCTGAAGATAAAGGAGTTTATCCGAGATCATCCTGCAGCCCCGTGGCAGAGTCAGAGCTGAGGCTCTGGTCCTGCTCTGGTCTTGTGTCTTACTGGCTGTAGTTTTTACTTGGTTTAGTAGCTTTGAATGGATTAACTTCAGAAATGACTGGATGGGTTCAGTGGGCAATGCTGGGGGCAGAGAAAGTGATTCAGACCCACATAACTAAATATGTAGGGATTTTTGTAGGGTAGCTGTGGAGCTGTAAAAACCACTGTAGTGACCTGCACAAGAATGAATGGTCTTACTTGATCAATGCAAACGTCTTTGGAAGGAAATCTTTCAGTTTGTGGCTAAGAAATGGGAATCCTCTGTTGAGAGCCTGCAGGCTCGTCCTGAAGATCACTCTGTGAAAACACTGTCTCCCTGTCATAGCACGTGTTGGTAATCTTGTAATTTTCTTCCCCCCGCCCCATAGGTCCAGAGCCAGAAGAGACTCCTGAGCCACCCAAAAAGATGGTCCCCAGGTTCCGGGTGCGGCCACGTTTTGAACCCATACACTTTGTAACCAGTGCCGAGAAGGGCGAGAAGAAGGAAGATTCTCCGGATAACCAAATGCAGGAGGTGAGCCAGGAGGCAAATGCAAACAGCATAGCACAGCCAGCTGAAAATTGCACCAATTCTTTTGCAAGCACACGGGAGGTGGATCCCCTGCTGTCCAACTCAGCAGGGTTTGGCTTTGCAGGCCAGACAGCAGCAGGCAAGGCAGCTGTGAATAGTACGGACTCTCCTATGAGCAGCACGTTGCAGGTTTCTGTTTCTCCTTCAACTGTCCAGCCTGCATCAGAGACCTTCCCTCCATCAGCTATAATGCTGAAGCAGAGTTTTATTGAGAAACTGTCAGCAGCTGTCTGGAAAAATCTCACTAACCCAGATGTGAACGCTGGGACTGATAAAATTAACTTTACGTATCTTTTGACACGTTCTATTCAGGCATGCAAGACAAATCCTGAATATATTTATGTTCCTCTGAAAGAAATCGCCCCTGCTGACCTCCCCAAGAGCAAGAAGCTCCTGACAGATGGCTTTGCTTGTGAAGTGCGCTGTCAGAATGTCTACCTGACCACTGGTTACGCCGGCAGCAAAAACGGATCCAGGGATCGGGCTGCGGAGCTGGCCGTCAAGCTGCTGAAGAAGTCTGTGGAAGTCAGGGTGGTTCAGCGGAAGTTCAAGCACACCTATCATGAAGACTTGGTGGTGTGCGAGGCAGGTGTGAGCCGCCCAGATTTTCCTCCTGCTCTCAAACCTCACGAGGAGTTTGTGGTTGCCAACAGGGACTGTGTCCCAATGCAGCCTGGTACTGAATCCGTGAAAGGTGCCGCTAATACGAACAAACACTGGACTAGTTTTGTCCTCACGGAGAACGCCAGCGACGCAATAGGAATACTTAACAATTCTGCCTCATATAACAAAATGTCTGTTGAATATAAATACGAGCTAATGCCTAACCGCTCGTGGCGTTGCCAGGTGTATCTGCAAGATCACTGCCTGGCCGAGGGGTTTGGCACTAAAAAGACCAGCAAGCACGCGGCAGCTGAGGAGGCATTGAAAATCCTCCAGAAGATGCAGTCGAATATAGCAGCCATCAAAGTGACCCAGGTTCAGAAAGTGGGCTGCTCGTCGCGGGGCTCTGGAAGGAAGAAGGACCTGAAGGACCTTGTGATCTATGAGAACTCCAGTAATCCAGTGTGTACGCTGAATGACACCGCCCAGTTCAACAAGATGACGGTGGAGTACGTCTTTGAAAGGATGACTGGCATGCGATGGAAATGCAAGGTGCTGCTTGAAGATGAATTCATTGCAGAAGCAGTTGGAGTGAAGAAATCTGTCAAGCATGAGGCAGCAGAGGAAGCCGTGAAAATCCTCAAAAAGACTCAGCCAACTGTTGTTAATAACCTAAAGAAAGGCACCGTCGAAGACGTCATCTCCAGAAATGAGATTCGGGGTCGATCAGCAGAAGAGGCTTTCAAACAGAAGATCAAAGAAGACAACATTGGGAATCAAATTTTAAGAAAGATGGGCTGGACGGGTGGTGGCCTAGGGAAAGATGGTGAAGGAATCAGAGAACCTATTTCTGTGAAGGAGCAGTTTAAAAGGGAAGGACTTGGGCTTGATGTGGAAAGGGTGAACAAAATTGCTAAGAGAGATATTGAAGAGATCATTAGAAACTATGCACGCTCAGACAGTCACATTGACTTGACTTTCTCTAGAGAACTGACCATGGATGAGCGGAAGCAGATACATCAGATCGCCCAAAAATACGGTCTTAAAAGTAAATCTCATGGGCAGGGGCACAACAGGTACTTGGTGGTGAGCAGGAAGCGGCGCAAGGAAGATCTCTTAGACCAGCTGAAGCAGGAAGGTCAGGTTGGGCATTACGAGCTTATAATGCCTCAAGCAAACTGAGGTTAGGTGTCCATTTCGCGTGTCCCATTTCACCGGAGACTGAGCTTCCGAGACACTAATTGAAGCAAGAGATGCTGCATTTTTCTCGTGGTGGGTTATATTAACGCTAAGGTCTTTCACTTCGTTAATATAATTTCTAAAATGTTGTTAGACGTGTAGAGCTGGCCGAGTTCTGTTCATTAGCACAACCCAAAAGCAGTAGTGCTGTTGCTGTCCGTGTCTTTGATATTGTTCCTTCACATTTTAATAGTTTTGTAATAGCAAAACCACATGTCCAACGAGAAGGAATTTGACATCATTTAAAATTATAATTCCCTTATTCTTCTTGACCAAGGAAGGAAAAAAAAATGCCTTTTTTTTTTAAAAAAAAAGAAAATAATAAAAAGCAAAGGAAATGCAGTCTGGGGGAATAAATCTGTATGTAAAGTTGGTATTAATGACAAAAATAAAATTTTATTTCTGGAAAAAAAAAACAACCTAGGACATTTCAGCCTTTGTATTAAGAAAAGATATGTGAAAACTGCCTTCCTTCTTGAGCGCTAGAGAGAGCGAGGCCCTGTCTCCTGTGTCTGTATGTGGAGAGATGCCCTGAACCAGTCTAACGGCGCGGGTTTAGTCACAGAGTTCTACTTGAGTCTCCCGTGCTCAGAATTACCGAATGCACCTCAGTCACCAGCGTGCTGGACTGAGATCATTCAGCGTGTTTTGCCTTGACATGTGCAAATACCACTGTGAAGTGTGAAATTTAAAAACTGGAGGTAAATGCAGAGCCCACGCTGAAAGATGATGCTCGTGGAGCTTGTGGGGACTGTTATATAACTTATTTTTTTATAAGCTCTTTAAGCCTGGGCAAAATCAAATCTGTGCCTAATTATTTCCCTGCCCCATTACTGTACCTGTGCTTGTGTTATGTCCAGAGCAGTTCACAAGTAACCGCTCTGGTGGTGCTCTGCTGTGTGGTGTTCGTGGTATCACTCCAGGACTGGCAGGTGCTGCCGGGGCGCTTCTCTCGGTGCTGGGGGAGCCGACGCTGACCTCTGCCTGTGCCGTTCCACCGGCAGCGCCACAGCACACGGTGCTTTGTGAGCCTTGGTGGAACACTCGCTTCATGCTTGGCAAACAGAGCTTAGGAAGTGACCTTGGAAGAGGTGCGAGGAGACACGCCTAGAGATGCTTGGTTTTTTCCTGTCACCAGTAGGACCTGCCGTTGATTCTTTAGCACAAAGCCAGGCCTATAAGGAAATATTTTATTTGGTCTGTTCTCCTGTTGCCTCATGTCTCAGCCATTGCTTTTGGTTTTCTGTTGCCTGTATTTGCCTCACCATCCTTTTGTATCATCCTCTAGCTGCTTTCTCACCTCCTGGTCTGTTGTCTTTTTAAATGCTCTCAGTGCTCAGGCAAGGGTGACTGACCTCTCCTGAGGAAGCAGAATATCCTGTGGTGTGCAGTTAGAGGCATTTTTATCCCCACACTGTGGAAAAGGAAGATGCTGCCCTGGCAGGACTCACTCAGAGGGAGCATCCTCTCCTCACTCTGCCTGGATGCCTGCAGCACCGAATCCTGTAGCTTGGCCTGCTGAAATAAAAACATGCCATGGCTGTCGCAGAGAAATAATCTAGCAGGTAATGCTGAAAGTATGGGGGGGGGGGTGTTGTTTTGTTGTGGGGTTTTGTGTGCACTATTCCCCCTCTGTACTGCTGAATTCTCAGGAATGCTGGGCTCTAGCAGATGGTGCTGTAGGAGTGGAGGAAGCTTGGTACTTTCTAGGCAGTTATTCCTGCAAGCAGGAGTGCAGCTCCCCCCCTCACGTGGAGCTGCAGCAGGTTGTCAAAGCTGGGTGAAGCTGAGCCAGGCAGGAAGATCACCACTGCAGTATGCAGAATGAGAAATAACTTTTTTTGGGGAGCAGGGGAAGGCTGGTTGACTGTAGTCATACTTCAGTGGGGCAGCTGCCTGGCACAAAAAGGGAGAGACAGATAGAAGGGCTTCTGTGATGTTAGAATGCCTTGGACCATGCAGGAAGGGCTCTGCCTTGAAGAAACTGTTACCACAGGTACAGGCAGAACAGTCCCCATACTCCTGGCTGGCTTCAGTCCTCCCTCTCAAGGTAGTAGGTGGTGGGATTTCCGTTTGTTTGGTTGTTGTGTGTCCACCCGTGTGTCACATCCCCCCCCATCTATAACAGTAGGCACAACTCAGGTGCTCGTTGTGTGACAGGGAATGGTTTAAATCACAGTTACTCAAAGCAGACTTGCTCATCTTCAGTCCCCTCTCCCCCCCTCCTTGGAAAACATGAGGAAAGTTACTAAACTCCTCCAGTTGCTGTAACTAACTCAACTCCTTATCACAGGCTGCTGTTTTGTCCACAGTTCACTCCTGGACATGACACAGCCCCCGACTTCCTGCAAGTGACTTTCTGGCCACGACTTTCATCTGTTTTCTCTGCTAGTTCACTGATGCTGGCTGAGGTATTAACCCCCCCACTACAACTGGCACAGCTTTCACTCCCCCCCACCTACTCCTGCCCTGAAAGGCAGGAAGCATTTCACAATCCTGCTCTAAAGGCTGACGTGGAGCCTGAGACCCGCCAGGCGTCCTCCCCTCCCAGAGAGAATAACCACAGTTATACACCTCTTGCCTATTTATACAATAAGCACTAAGGTTACACTTTATTTACAAGTTTTGAAAAATGTACAGTTTCTTACATGGGTTACTTGTGCAAAGTTAAACTTCTCAACTAACAGACCAATGTGCACACAAAAGACACTGGGAACAGTGGACAACACCATTGTAGGTTCCATCCCACACTGCTGCTTAAGGTACTGTATCCAAATGTACAAACTTAGCCTTACAAAAAAAGTGAGTCCAGACTTACAAATGTTTTTTTCAGAGTTGAAAAATACTTTCATAAAACAGAGGGGAAACTCAAGCATGCAGCAGTAGCTCGCACAAACCACACAGTAATGTACAAAGAGCAGGAACTGCAGAGACTTAAGTGCCTACCCCCTACTTTATTCAAATTTTCCCCAAGGCAAAGTTGGATCCCAAAGAGCTCATCTTTCTCAGCTAAAGATAAGTGGTGGGACAAAGACACCCAAGGAAAGTAATTCCACCACTGAAACCCTTCAGGTTTTACTTCTTCCTCCATGTGGAAGGTCTTTCTTTCCCTCAGAGTACCACAGCTCTACCTGGTTTTGTCCAGTAATGCCTCAGTGATGGGACTATGGAAACCCACTGAAGCAGTCTCTGGAGGCATGTTCTTTAAAATAACATTTTAAAAAGAAAAACAGAACAAAAACCGTGGGGGTTTTGTCTCTCACCCTAAGCAAAGATCAAAGTACCACAACTGCTGTGATTTATGTATATCTGTACATAAATCTTGTGTGTGAAGTGCAGAAGTAACTAGCATTCCATGGTTGTACTGAACATCAGAATTGGAATCAATTTAAGTGTTGTTTTTTTCCATGAGTAAGGAGTCGATAAACCAATACAAAAGGGAAACAAGAGGTTATGTCTTCACTCAGTACTTAGAAATGCAGTGGGGTCTAAACCAATAGTAGAGGTAAATGACCAGCCTGGACACATCAGCACTTTAGTTAATATCAGTTAAAAAATGTGTATGTATATAAACATCCCTTTTATCAAGCTACACATAAGCATCACTGTGTATAACACAATTACAATTAAAAGCTTAGTGTACACTACAGAAATGCACAATACTGCCCTAAGACTGGAGAGGGACCACAGAAAATGAATTCAGCATCAGTAACTCTTTTGCAAGTAACCCAAGTACAGAACATTTGACTTCAAAGTGGGTGCTTTCTGATGTCCAAGGAGAAGAAGCTTCAGCAAGGGAGGGTGGCAACAGCACAACAGCTATTCTGCTTTCAAAGTAAATGCTAGGAGGAAAAAGATGACTCAGACACTTTGTTTATTTTCCTCATCAACAGAGTGTTCATTTGCATCATCCTGGGTCAACAGTCACGCCAGCTCTGTTCTACTATTGCAGAAACCCGTTTTTCATATTCCCGCTTATTCTCTTGGTATAGCTGAGCTGCCTGGCTGTTTGCTGGGCTGTTAGGATTTGGCTCATCCAATAGAGACTGTGCAAAGAGAAGAAGATTCTTAGGCACTTGGAACGCGTGTGTAGTTTTCTAACACATTCCTTTAACTACGGCAGAAGTGCAGCAGCTCATCTAGAGAAGGGCTCGGCCGATCGCATTACTGCCGCTCTAAGTTACTGGAAGTTTTCACTATCGCTCTTACGCTTGGCAGCGCAGGCGACTGCGCAGTCGACAGCCGAGACCAACACCCAAGCAGTGCAATCACCGCACAGGTCCCATCAGTGACCACCCGCTGCCGCTGTCCAGTCAATTTACAGCTGGGAAGCATTTGAACTTTAGCAAATATCAACGTATAGCTGCTACACTGGCTCTCAGGAGCCGAACAAATAAATGTTTCCTGAGGTGCTTCTGTCAAAGCATCCTAATCTCATTCTGCCTTTGCATGCAGAGTTCTATTACCTGTATGGATGTTAAGATGGAGGAGACATCGTAAGTAGGACTCCAACGATTCTGTAGAATATCCAGACATATACTACCATCTGCATAGACTAGAAAAGGTTCAAGAAGAATGGCTTAAAACAGAAGTTGTACAGCTACTCGGGTTTTTTTTTCCCCTAGTACTGCCTAATCATAAAAACCTACATGCTGACAAACACTACAAAAGTCAATAGCGTCTGACAGATTTAAATCCAGCAAACAAGCCTGTAGGTGGGAAGAGGTGAAGCTTGTCACTGACTGCTGCCTGAGGTATTTAAACTCAACCACTGCTTATTCTGCAACATCGAGCTTCTCTGTGACATTGCAACTACCATTATGAAAAAACATTAATAGATTTAAGGGAAAAAAAAAGTCAGCTACCCACAAGTGAAACAAATAAAGAACATGAGCAAAAAGCTGTTTACACATCAGGTTTCCCCAGAAAGTATCTACAACACTCAGTGCCTAGTCACCTCTCTCATGGCAGCTTTACAAGAACCTTCCCTCAGTGCATTTAACCCCCCCATACTTACTTGCTACAGTTGAAAGCTTCCAGTATTTTTTTTTCACAAAGCTAACAATTGTATGGAGGCAAGCAATACATCTCCAACCTTTAATTACCAAGGAAGGGGATTAACTAAACAATCTTACTATCACTGGCTATTTAAGTACAAAATATTCTTCTGTAAGGTTTAACTGCAGAACCTTGAGAGAGAAGCTCATCTCCTCAAAGCTGTGCTCTACCACCTGAAAGGCGAGAGGCTCCTTTTATCACCCCTTTCGTTTCCAGCCTGAGCACTGCTCACACATTGATCCTTACCAGAACTACACAGAGCCACACTAGAATTTACTAGCTTATTAGACAGTGGAAACTTTGTTACAGACAGACCTTTTCCACAGCACTATGACAAGCTGCAGTGAACTAAAAACGGCGGGGAAGCGTTGCGTAAGTACTTACCATTGGGATGAAACATTTTAGAGACAAATCTAACAGTAGGTGGCTTATTTGGATATTCTTCTGTGAATTCTATTGTAAGTTTGAAAGTTCCTGGAGTTGAGAGAGAGAGAGAGAGACAAGTAATCTTTACTCAGAAAGAATTTACACAAGAGATGACAAACTAGTATCCCTGCACAAGCACAAACTAATAGCAGTATACTCATACATGCACGGTGGATATGGAATACAGATTATTACTCAGCTCTGCTCTGATTCTTCTACTCTCTTTGGAGTTAATCATTAACTGAAGTCCTAGACAGTACTGGCATGGGGATATCTCCTGAGATGCTTTTAATGCCAGAACTACCACCCCTGTCAAAAGGTTTTGTGTAAGGAAGTAAACCTTCCCTTGAAGTTTTCTTCTGCAAAGCCTAATCCCAACACACTGCAAAAACACCACAAGTGGGTGTATAACCATCTGTGTAACAGGCCATGATTTACTAAGTGCTAGAGACTGGAATATGCTATCATGACAAGGCCCTTCTTATTTATTTCCTGTTTAAATTTAAAGAAAATACCTTTTTATCAACAACTGTAAGGTAACCAGGTCTTATTGTAGAAAAGTAATACTGAAAGCAGCACCCAAGTCAGACACTTTAAAATAAAAATCTGATCATTTACTTCACACTAACTAGTCTTCCTTTGAGAAAGGCTGACTAAGCAGAAACAGAAAACTCTGTAGTTAAGACCCAAGCCAATCACTTCAACAGCCTGCACCAACATAAGTTATTTTAGCCCTTCTCCTCAGGCTATGACAAGCTGAGAACAAGAAGTCTGTCAACTAAGCTGCATAAACACGGGTCCGAGGGACTAAGCACTGCTAGGGATTCAGATCAGTAACCAAGGAACTCTCCATACCCCGTGTCCAAACACGCAGGCTTCTCTTTACCGTGCTACTGCCTCAGACCAATCCATCGGGGAGGTGGTTTACAAAGCTCCCAGGTAGTTCTCTCTGGGCATATCTGAAGCGCCTTCATACGAATACACAGCTCTCCCGTAAAAGGACTGTACCCTACAGTAGCAGCTGTAACAAGCTGCCAGGGAGGACACATTCCCTTTTTTGAAAGGGCATTCTTACAGGTCAATGACAGGGTTTCCCACCCCCCCCACACACACTCAGTACCCAAATTAAAAGTCAGGGACTCAGATATGAAGCTCATCCTTGCTTCCTACTGTCAGTGAGCCTTTTCCAGCATTTGTATAATTAATGTATTCCTTTGATTGTCTGGCAAACATGTGCCAACACTTGGTGGCCAGAGAAAAAGATTTTTCAACCCCTTTCCCTTTTTTTCAGACCAGGAAGGACCTGCAGTATTTCCCAGTGACTCCTTCCTTTATAAGGAAATAAACTGTAACACCGAGCTGCAGGAAAGGAAGGTCACCGCTTTAACGTTCCAGTTTGTATACAAAGACAAGAGTACAGATGCTTCAGAGCTTTCTGCACAGCAGTGGGAAGACTCAACATCCTAAAAATAAGTTCTTTGCATGTTTGGTTTTTATTAGCAGCCTAACAACGCAAGAGCAGAGTGCCGACAGCATACTACCTTACTGTAAAACGGAAGCAAGAGGAGTATAGTTAAGACTGCTCAAATCAGCAAAGTCTGAAGTGGGGCTTTCAAGTGTTACTCCAGCTAATCCAGAGGCACAGAGCCAGATCTGAGATCACCTGGAAAGTTAGTAGCAACTTCTACTAGCTGTGAACATCAGCTCAGGACTACATTCCCTTCCCTGCACCATGACAATCCCAAGCAATAACAGCCTTTCAGAAGAGAATGCTTAGAGATCTGATTCTGAATCTTAAAAGATTCCCAGCTCTCCCTGCCCCAGTTCTTGCTCACAGTAGACTCCTTAGGAGGCAAGAAAGCAGGCACTTTCTTCTGTGGAAGAGTGACTAAGCAAGCAGTAGGCTGAAAACTGAGCACAAACCGTCAAACAGTAAAGTTCAACAAGCATACCCGAGAAAATGAATGCTATTCTAGAATACTGACTGAAGTGGGAGCAGAGGGGACAGCAAAGGTGGCCAGAAAGCAGTAACAAGGGCTGTTGGATCTTCAAATCCATTTAAAACTATGGAAAGAAAGGGAAGACATCTGTGCCATCAGGGACAGGACAGCATTACTTAACACAAACCCGAGCGAGTGGTTAGACAGCTTCCAGCTACAGTATCTACCTACTCGAAATTCCAAGTCAAGACCCAGAGTGGCAATAGCTCTTTGGAAGAGCTCCAGAGAATGCAACACCTCGTTGCTGGGCTTTATTAAAGGAAAGATTCAGAGATTCAATGAATCAAAAGTCCAAGGGTCACTCACAGTGCAAGCCCACGCAAGTGAAACAACACACACCATTGGGGAATGAGGCCTTTAGTGTCCAGTCCCTTCTCTTTCAACTGGTATTCCCTGCAACTTACTTGACAGCCAATTTTAAAATATAAATTATCATATTCACTGTAATTATTGATATTCAGATCATGACTGATCTTGGGGAAACAGTCTACTTTCCCTCTTGTACTTACCTCGTTGATCTGCTTCTCCTGCTTTGGGATGAGACTGACACAGGTAACAGGGAAGCTTCTCCAGCTACACAGACCTGAGTAACCCCCACCAGAGCAGTACCCACATCCCCCCCGGGCCCTTCTCACTGCACGGAGCGAGAGCAGTCCCCTCTAACCACTGTCCATAAAGCAGGGACAATCCCCTCCTCTCCTGCACGAGGCTACAGAATCCAAATTCCATAAGCAATAAACAAACCATCCTGCTTTCTCCTGCAGGATCACAACAAGGCAGGGTAGAGAGTTACTGAACTCTCTCCAAGCCAGGAATCCTGCACTAAGCACACTGTCATCATCCAGTTTCAGAGACACAGATCTGAAGGACTGGGAGAGCCTGAGTTTCCATCGCTGTGACAGCACTTCCACTTTAGATGCCACACACATATAGATTCTTTGAAATATGGTGAAGGGCAGGATAAATATCCCCAGGGTCCTACTGCAGACACCTGCAATTGAGCCCTTTTAAATCAGAAGATGGAAGTTACGCTGCTGATCTAAATTAGTAGTTGCTCCTAGGCCAAGGCAGCCTGCACACCGAGTTGTGAAAACAGCCTGTAAAGTCTGGGGGTGGGGGGGAGGGAGGGTTGTTAGCTGCATTATGCTGCACATCAAG
>JAAGNO010007300.1:2911-13805 GCA_033439905.1 Ceryle rudis
TCTGTGACCCTTACAGTAAAGAAGTTCCTCCTCATGTTGAGGTGGAACCTCTTGTGCTCCAGCTTATATCCATTCCCTCTTGTCCTATCACAGGGCATGAGTGAGAAGAGGCTGCCCCCCTCCTCCCAATACTGAGCCCTCATATGTTTTCACTCAGGAATTGGAGTTCACAGGGTCTGGTCTTAGGAGTAAAGACTGAAGCAAAGAAGGTGTTCAGCAACTCTGCCTTCTCTGCATCCCTGTTTATCAGGGCTGCTGCCTCATTCAGCAGTGGCCCCACACTTTCCCTATTCTTCCTCTTACCACTGATAGATTTGAAGAAGCCCTTCTTATTCTTTTTTACCTCCTTTGTCAGTTTGAGTTCTAAGAGGGCTTTGGCCTTCCTTGTTGCCTTCCTACATGCTTTGACAACTTCTCTATAATTCTCCCAAGTGACAAGTCCCTTTTTCCATGAGCTGTACATTCCTTTATTCCTTGAAATGTCCTTCAGAAGCTCCCTGCTCATCCATGCAGGTCTCCTAGCACATCTACTTGATTTTTTACTCAATGGAACGTACCTATCATAGGCCTGGAGGAAGTGGCATTTAAAAGCTGACCAACTGTCTTGGGCTCCTTTACCCTCCAGAGCCTTAACCCATGGGATTCCTGCAAGTAGATCTTTGAAGAGTTCAAAGTTAACCCTGCAAAATCCAGCGTTGTAATCCTACTTATTGCTCTGCTTCCCCCTTGTATAATACTAAACTCTACCATGTCATGATCACTGACTCCAAGGCTGTTCCCGATCTTAATGTCCCCAACCAGTCCTTCCTTATTAGTTTATACAAAGTGCACCTCTCCCTGTTGGTTCCTCCACTACCTGCATCAGGAAGTTATCATCTGTACACTGCAAGAGCTTTTTGGACTGGGTGCGCATGGCTGTGTGGGCTTTCCAACAAGTATTAGGGTGACTGAAGTCACCCATGACTACCACGGAGAATGTTCTAGAGACCACTTCGTTGACTGTAGAAGGCCTTGTCAACATCTTCTTGGTTTGGTGGCCTGTAGTAGACACCCAGAACGGTTTCAATCCCCTTTCCATGTCCCTTAATTCTTACCCACAAGCTTTCAACCTGTTCTACCTCCCTCCCTGGATAGAAACCAATACATTTCAGTTGCTCTCACACATAAAGAGCAACATCACCGCCTTGTTGGTCTATCTTTCCTGAATAGTACATAGCCCTTTGTAACAACATTCCAGTCATGGGAGCTGTCCCACCACATGTCAGTGATTGCAATTATATCCTCGTCAAGCATCCCAACGTGTATCTTTTAACTCCTCCTGCTTATTCCCCATGCTCCATGCATTGGCATATAAGCATTTCAAAGAGGGAGTTAAGTTTTTAGTTTTCATTCTTGTCATCCAACCATCCCTGGCCATCTCTGTGGCCACCAACCTGCCAGTGAGCCCTGCATGTGTGTTGTCGCACATACACCACCATCCACCTCAAGTGGGACGGCAGACTGAAGGCTGTCCCCAGGCTCATTTCTAGCGAGCCTGGTTTTATCCCCCTCCCCCTTCGAGCCTAGTTTAAAGCCCTTTCAACAAGCCCTGCCAACTCCTGCGCAATGATCCTTTTCTCCTTTGAGATAGGTGTGCTCCATCTGCTGCCAGCAGACCAGGAGCCAGATAAAGTTCCCCATGATCAAGGAAGCCAAAGTTCTAGCGGTGGCAACAGTCTCCGAGCCACATGTTAATCGGGTGTGTTTTCCATCCTCTTTCTGCATTTTTCCCTACTTGAGGGATAGCTGAGAATACCACCTGAGCCTCTAACTAGTCACCTCAATGCCTTAAAGTCCCTGTAAATTGCTCCTGGACTTCTCTCTGCAACCTCATCATTACTGACCTGGATAACCAGCAAGAGGCAATAATCAGAGGACTGCACCAGAGCAGGGAGCTTCCTTTTTACATCTCTAACCTGAGCCCCAGGGAGGCAGAAGATCTCCCTGTGGGATGGGTCTGGTCTACAAATGGGCCTCTCTGTTTCCCAAAGAGTCACCCACTACAATCACCCTCCTTTTCTTCCTCTTTGGGCAAGTCCTAAGGAGTGGGGGTGAGTGACAGGCCCTGGGTGACTCACTGCATGAATCCCTGTCACCATTTTCATTCCCTTCCACCTCCAGAGTCTCATACCTATTCTGCAAGTGTATTTGAGGTGGGGGTGTAGGAAGGGAAGGGGTATGCCTGCGACACCGAGCAGGAACCCGCTTCCACCTACTTGCCTCAGGTGACTCCCTTGATGGACCTTCATCCCTATTGTTGTTTGTTTGTCCCTCGGCTTCCAGAGCCCCACACCTACTGTGCAAGTGTAACCAGGAAGCGGGGGAAGCTGGGGTACGGCTTGCCTGCCTCACTGAGCAGGGACCTGTCTCCATTCCCCCTTGCCTCTTGGGTCCTCTCCTTTTACCTGGTGGTGGAGCTCCCCGTTTGTTCTGCAGGGGCACTACAGGCAGAGCACTTCTTAAAAGAACACGCCTACTCCATTTTTTGTGCTGCACAGAGACCTGTTTCCGCTCACACTGCTCCTTCTCTCAGACCAATGGTTCCATGATTTCCTCATCGGAAGGCGCCTCAAATTCAAGGGGTCCATACCCATCAAGTGAGGGCAATGGGGGAGGAGGGGAAGGATTCTCTTTCCCCT
The DNA here is from genome assembly GCA_033439905.1 of Ceryle rudis. Classification (NCBI taxonomy): domain Eukaryota; kingdom Metazoa; phylum Chordata; class Aves; order Coraciiformes; family Cerylidae; genus Ceryle; species Ceryle rudis. Next base: position 5,590 of record JAAGNO010007300.1, read on the forward strand.
CTGAGCTGGGACCTGCCTCCAAGCCTCCCTCCCCACCCATCCCCCATGCCCACTGTTTCTGGCTGATGACAAGAGAAGGGGGGGTCCTCCACTGCTCATAAGGCCTTGGCCAAGAGGGTGTGGCTATACCAACCTATCTCAGTTTCACATTCTCTGAATATTCTCAATCTTACATGTAAAATAGGTCACTGGTCCTTATAGGGACTTTAATGTTACTAAGGCTTTAATAATGGGGGATGGGAAAATTCACACTGTACTACCTCACAGCCTTTGCTCAATCCTGACTACTATAGTCCTCATCTTGCATTCCCCAAGACATCCTCTGTGAGAACTGGAAAGGCAATGAAGTGCCGCCTCCATCTTTTTCTATACATCCTCCCCATTACAGAAGCAACTTGAATCTACACAGAAATCACCAGCTCCTACACACACACATCTGTGGAGAAAACATCATGCAAGGTAAAGTGAAGCCTTTCTAACCGGGAGGTAAGGGAAGAAAAGCTCAGGACTCTTTCCCAATAAACTACTCATCTTTCATCTGTATTTGCATTGCTTACATGAGACTGGTTGGGTGTTCACAGTAAAAAATTTAAGACACCTTTTACTTCTACTGGGATTACACTAAAGACATCTGAGAACAATCTGAGTTTTAGTTTTATAAATAAGGGCTTCTGTAAACTAGAGTTGTATAGAGGAAAACAGACACAGCATGCTAACAAGAATTTTAAAAATGGGAAAGTTAGAAGAAGCCTGATTTCTACTATCTCAGCTTTGGAGATTCACAAATGCATTCCCTTCAGAGGGGCACCAACATGTCCCCTGCAATGTAAAGCTTTTCCTGAAACTTATTACCACTGAAATTTGACAGAGAGATGGAAATTCTATCATATTAGCCAGAATTTTCAGAAGCCCTCACAGAAGGGAGGAGAAAAGATAACAGTGATACCAGCACTATCATACTGCTCATGTTTTCTCAGGTTATCAGGTTGAAAAATAGATCTAACATGCCAGGAGAACCAGTCCAAAGCTAAACTCTGGAGAGTGTGGAGAAGGATGCCCAAGATTTAGTTCTTACCTACAGGTTCTTGTAAGAAAAAAGATTTCTTCCACATTTTGCCTACCACGTTTGTTTTTTTTTTTTCTGCTGGACAAACTGTGATGTGCAAAATATGGAGCCTGAATCCATTGCTATGACAAGCTCTTCCCCAAATATCAGAACCATTCTCACTAGTCATCGTAAGCTTGTCATGAGCAGCAGGCAGCCTCTGTGCTGCTTCAGTCCAGTAGCAACATCCCAAACTCCTACATGCGCTTGAATAATCTGAAGTCACTCTATGATTCAGTGCAATGAAGACCAAATCAATTAACTGTTTGATGTAGGCTCGTTCTGTTGCTTAAGAGCCCCCAACTATTTATGCCAGAAAATGCTTTTCAGTAGCAGCTCCAAGTGGTATACTGTCTGGCACAATACCGAAGAAGCTAAACTGCATTAAGAGTTTATTTACTACCATCATCTTTCAGTGTAAAAATGACGTTTATGCTTGTCATTATTGTCTGGTAACAATGCAAAATTTCAGGACCAGTTTTAAAATCATACCGCTTAATTTATTTTTGCCCGCTTGTTCCTCTTCTTTCATTTTTTTCCTTTTTATTTCTAGGAGTTCTGCATCAAACTTTGCTTTCCAGTTTAGGAAATTCTCAATGGTAACAGGAGTGCCATGAAAACGTTGCTGAAAGACCAGAAAACAAGGCTGCAAACACAACTTGCAAAGCTACAAGTGAAGATGAGCATTCTCGTAATTTAAATAAATTACAACATTCCAGAAGGACTGTTTGCTGTTAATTATTCTGAGAAATTAACCTCACCCTGAGAAGATACAAAGAACACATTGTTAATGTGGGTTTTTTTTTGTCATGGGAGACAGCCCTTCAGAGAGCTGTACTGCAGTGGAAATTGTTATGGAAAAACCCCACGTACTACTTTTGGACCTCCAGTGCAGTAGTTGGTGACACACCACTAATACAGGTTATCCGTAAGTAGACAGCTCTTCTTATCAACTCTTGAGTGTAATCTACACTGAAGTATTTCCCATTAAAATATATTAACCCTTCTATCTTGATGAGACAGAAAAAAAGGATTTTTTTTTAAATTACTTTTCTGCTATTTTCAGAAATACTGAACCTTTCAAGTCCCATCACCCTCTAGCTATTTCTGAGGAAAAATGAACACTCTCTAGTTGGACTTATCACAGCCCCTTCCATGAACAGAAGAACTATTCCACAGTGGCTGGTAGAAAAGACATGAGAAAGGGAGGACAAACCAGTCTTGAAGACTGGTTTGAAGACCCACTCACTCTGCCAAGGAAGAGAGATTTCCTCAGACCATGCAGCCTGTGTGCAGCATGCCATATTCCATTTTTGCCTTTTTTTCCTCCCCATTCCCTCTTGCCTCTTCAAGAAAAAACTGGCTACAGCAACTTCGATTTCATGTGGAAAAAATCCCTGCCTCTGCCTTGGGAAGTAATGGTAGAAGGGATTGTGAACGTGCAGTAAGTCTCTGAAAAGACTGCTTTACAAAATGCGGGGTAGGAATCACTTAAGTGCACTAAAGTATCTTCTTGTCATTAAGTTTTGATTGTATCAACTTTGAGACAGATGTTCCCCTCCCACTGCAACCAAGAATTGCTCCTGCTTCACACACAAGCATTTAAAAAAAGTGGAAAACTTTTAACTGAAAACATTATTTTACATACTTTCTCCTCCTCTTCTGCTTCTCTTTCTTTCTGTTTCTTTTCCTCTTCTCTTCGTGTTTTTATCTGATCCACTATTTCATTTAATTTCTCCTGTACTGCTGAGACTAGAGTGAAGATCATTACCATTCCTAAATTTTCTTCTGCCTACAACACAAAGAAGGCAATTTCAGATAGAAGGAGAACCTCAAATCTTCAGCAGCTGAATGCTTAAGTATGTTGGGAAAGCAGCATGTTATGCAAATGCAGATTGCACAGCTGAGGCACTCTGCTGTAAAATTCAAGTCAATTGTCCAGTTCATCCAGTCAAAGTTTCCCCCAAATAGGTGCACAGCAAAATACCAATTATGAACACCCGTGTTCAGGTTATCAACATATTATAGACGTCTGCAAGGTTTTTTAAACTGAATAAAACACAACCTATAGTAGGAATACAAGTCCAAGGTTTGAATATCGTAAATCATAAGAGACAAACATAAGAGTCACTAAGAACTTCTCTGGTCCTTAATCCCACTGCATGGCCCTTTGAAGTGGGACAGTCTGAGGAAAAATAAAAGACATCAGTTGGTGGAATAAAGGTTATATGATGTAAGTTGTGAAGAAAGGATGCCTACTGAACATATTATAATAATTTTAAGGCAGGAAGACTTGTCAAGATTCTTTGAAACCAAAGAAGCATTTCCTCCTCATTCCTTCACAATGTACTCATTGATCCCAAAGGTTGAAGAGATTCCCCCTCCTCCCCCAATAGTTATATTATTAAAAAGGATCAATAATTTTTTTCAATCTTTCCAAATAAAATTAAAGTGGCTTATGTCCACAAATACAGTTAAACAAATTCACCATTAAGTTAGAAATGCAAAAAAAAGAGGAAGCCCTAGAGCACTTCCATTTCATTATCATACCCCCGCACACTGAATTAGCCCTCTATTTTACCCCACTAACCTAATTTACCTCAATAATGTAATTTATCAAACTCAAACCTCAAAGTCATTCCCTACAGTATAGAAGAGGTTTCAAATCATTAAGCACATACCTCTGAAAACAACCAATCTGAGAGAGAAATTCTGGCTAAAGCGTGAAGTAAGATTTCAAGCTGAGTTGAGATATTCCATTCTCCTTACCTGTTGTTCTAGTAGTTTTATTATGTCTGTGATATCATTATCATCAAGATTCTCCTGCGAGACAATTTCATAAAGTGGAGTTTCATCAGGGTATTTTTCTCTGTAGGTAAATTTAAGGGTTGTTTGGACAGCTACAAGATAAAAACAGCATATTCTTATGGCAATAACTCTATGTAACTTTAATTGTATATTTTTCTATTGCATCAGCAACCTAAATATTTTAAAATATTATTGTCTTAAAGGAACAGTCATCTTACACAGATGTTAAAACTAAATGAACAGCTTAAATATAATGCAAGAGTTCTGAAAAATGAAGATGATGAGGTTTACCCTTACATAAACTATTACAGGCTATCAATGTCTGAAAGGTCTTTCGAAAGCCTGGAAAAGCTTCCGTGGTATGGTGGGTACTACAGCAGTAATCCCTTTCCCCTCATATTCCACTTAAAGCTGAAGAAAATAAGGAAGAGTTCTAACAACAGATCTAGAGAGAATCTCAGCATAGTAATGCTTTAAATTCTGTGTGCCTGGCTGCAGGATCAACCTCTGTGATGGGTACCACCACTCCACATAAATCATATGACAAGGAAACAACACCCAGTACAAGTTACTAAGCAAAGAACCACCTAAGGAAAACGCACACAACCTGAAGCCACCCAGAGCTGGAATAACACTGAAACAAGGCAAAAGAGAACCCAGTTCCTTTCATGCATCCTGCCAGAACACCAGGGAGAATTCCTTCAGTTCCAAACCCACAGTTTTGGCAGTCCACCAGTCTCTTCAACATGGACACCTGCTCCGAGCAGGATGTGGTCCTTTAAAATTGAAGGAGACAGCAGCAGCTTCTTCCTTCTGATACAGTAAGGCAGAACTCTCAAACTTACTTGGAGCAAGGCTGGCTTACAACAAGCCCACACAACCGTTCGTACTCAACAAATACACAGGGACTTGAGACCCACAGCTTGTTGCTCTGTAACTATTCCTTAAGGGCAGTATGTTCACAACACACAGACTCAACTCTCCCACGTGGCTGGTATACACACAGCTCCCAGGGGAAATAAATAAAAAATCACCTCACAACCTGGCTGCAAGCATTATGGGGATGATGACAACCTGTACTTTTTGAAGCTATGCTACAAAGCATTTGAGGTTCAACAGGTCAGAAAGTAGCCACAGTAAGACAGTGCGACATTTCTGTGAACTAAACAAACACCAGAACTCTTGAAGTACATTTTCTGAGGCATGCTTGCTGGAAGAGGCCCCTGAGAGGATTTAAGTGGAGGTATACTTAGTTGTTGGTGACAGAATTAGGCTTACACAGAAACTCCTACATACATTTAAGACACAATAAACTTACTTTCATCATTTTCTCCTGCTTCAGATGTCACAGTGATCGTGAACGTTGTTGGCTTTTCTGACAATACTGTTCAAAGAAAGAAAACAAAACAAAAAGACAACAACCAAAAAAAAAAAAAAAACAAAACAAAACACCAAAAAACCAAAACAAACCACACAGAAAAAAACCAGAGAGATTCCTTAAATTAGACAACTACTTCTTCACATCATTAAAACTGAACTTCTCAGGGAAGCTCCTGATACAGTATTAAGGGCCTTTTTACCTTATTAGTAAATACTTTTCAGCTAACTATTTACCACACGATGTGATGTTAGGAGTGCTCTTCAAATGAAAGCACATCACATCAACAATTCCAAGAAGTTTCCCTTTCGGCAATTTCACTTTTGCATAAAGTGCAAATCTGCCTACTATCAAATAACTTCTGTTAGCACACCGAATGTATGCAGAAAGCTCTCATAGTTAATTTGCTTTATTGTGCTAGATATGATGAGCATCCGGTGCACTCTTGACCCTGAACTGTTTTTACAGTGTGTCTGCACCTATGCCTATATTTAGGACAACTTAATGTAATACATGCCTCTTAAAACAAAAAAAAGGAATACACAGCACTTTTTCTCAAGGATGTACTACCCAAGTAATGTACTACAAGGAAATAGCGTGAACGAGACAGCAAGAAGACAGATGACGAGCAGCTCTACAGGGACATGCAAAATGCAAGACCTGTCATCTGAAATTTCACTGACCAGAAACTTCATTGCACAAGTGTGGGTTGCAGACCTTGTTCTCAAATAAGGACTGCTTTGCATCACTGTTGTAACCTATGTCCAATCAATTTCTAATGTACTACTACTACAATCTTTTTCCTCCCTCTTCTTTCAGGTGTAAAAGGATTACATGAGTGAAAAATAAGTGATTAATTTGTAAGCATGAGAATAGGGGCTATATGAAAGTGTCTTGCAATAACTGATTCACCATCCTCAGCTAGCGGAAATCAATTCATATACCTTTACCATAAAGCCTAGAAGAACCTAAAAGATTTTCAGATTAAAGCACGGGGCAAATGCACTGAGTAAATGTCTGTGTGAAGAAGTTACTGCCAGGTAACATAGGGTGGGGCTTCAGGCAAAGTAGATCCTGTGCTGGAAGGGAACAGAGAACGCACAGGATTTTTCACTGCAAAATTCTTTGGATGCTGCACGCGTTAGGTCACGTAGCCAGCGCGGTGGATACTCTCAACCGTTTGACGGTAACGAGGAAATCCTGCAAACCGGACGTGCCTCTGTTCTATCACAGACCTGCTACGCAGCGAGGCGGATCCCCGCAAGGCATCTCCCAAGTACCCAAAACACCCTGTGCTCTGCGGGCGCGAGGAGTCGCTGGTACCAGAAGGAGAAACCGACAGGCGCACAAGCCCGTCCCTCGATTTCCACGTAGGGACGAATGTCCTGACAGGCTTCTCCGAAGAGCAGCCTTGCAGCGGCCACGGCCGGGGCTCACACGCCGTGGCGGGTGTCCGCGCTGGGCTGCCGTAGCACGGCGTTAACAACCCACCCCGGCACGGACTCGGCCAGAAGCGCCATCGGGCGCTCTGGTTTTCCCGCCTAGCGAAAAATAAGATAAAATAAAATAAAAAAAAAAAAAACACAAGAAACATCCAAACCGAGCAGGTAATGGCCAGGAGCCCCCCGACGGAAGCCGGGCGGGCATGGCGCAGGGGGCGGCCGTCGCCCGGCGGGGCCTCGCGGCTCCTCCCTCACACCGGGTCGCCGCAGCCGTGCGGCGGAGCGCAGCGCAGACCCCGCCGCGGCTCACCCGTGAACGAGTCGGGGTAGATGGACTCCAAGGCCTCCAACTCGTTGCGCTGCTCCTCGCTGTAGTCGGTCATCGTCTCCCGCCGCCCCCGGCCATCGGCCGGCCGCCCGCACCGCCGCCGACCCGCGCATGCGCGCCCCCCTCCGGCATCGGCTAGGCACGCCTAGCGCGGGCTCCCTTGATCGGCGGTGGATGCTTTTGGGCTGAAGGGGGCGGGAGGGGGAAGGCGGCGCGGCAGGGTCCCCGCGCCTCGTCCGCCGTACGGAGCAATATTCGCCCTCTGCAGAGCTGCAGCCGCTTCGCCAGGAGCGAGCGCGCGCCTTCTGGGCACGTCACTCCCGTGCCTGCTGCTTGGCGCGCACTCCGGGAGGGACCGACCCGAGGTGTTCACCCAGCGGTACCCGAGGCGCCTGCAGAATCCTGCCCTTGCCGCCTGCGCCGCGCTGGCTCTGTCTCCTCCCCCGCCACCCCCACCTCTCGGGGTAGGTGAGGCGGGCAGACGCTGCCACTTCTGAAGGCCTGCAGGATGCCGAGTTGCCGTAATCCCGAGCACAAACCCAGGCTGGCTGGAGCGCGGACTGATAGCGGTCCTGAGCGGAAGGACTCGGGGGTTCTGGTTGACGAAAAGCTGGACACGACCAACATCATCCGCATAGTCCTTTCCAATCCAAACCAGGCTATGAGGCCATGACAAGAAGTGCGATGCCGTTAAGCAAGAATTCGCTTCCATTGAAAAACTATAAACGAACTGAAGTGGATTCTAAACTGTTTTCATCCTGAAATTGGAAATTAGAACTGGAAAAAGAGTGGTGCAGATGAGCATTAAAAAGCACCTGCAGAGTTCCCAGGAGGCATGGTGATTGCAGAATTCCCATCATTATGTAAGTGCAGAACAGGAGGTGTCAAGGCTAGCAATGCTGGGAGCTCCCATACCAAGTGTACCTGCAAGAATGAATTTAAGATGCTTTGGAGTTAAACAACAGCCGAGCCTGATGGGTTCTTAGCACAAACAGTAGTTTTAAGGTCCATTAGCTTCTTGTGTGCATGGCAAGCACTTTTCCCTCAGGTGTATTTTACAGGCCTAAAGTCTCCAGAAAACTTTTCCCGTGCACATAAAGACAATAATTTTCACTTCAAGTGAGCAAACTGCAATTCTAAATAGGTTTTGGGTAG
>JAAGNO010007304.1:0-40576 GCA_033439905.1 Ceryle rudis
ACTCCTTGAAGAGCTGGAAGTTTGCCTTTCTGAAATTCAGGGTCCTGACTGTACTCCTTGACTGATTTGTGACCCTTGGTAGTGTAGATTCCACCAGTGCATGGTCACTGCTGCCCAGGCTGCCTCCAATCTTGAGGTCCTTGATAAGCTCACCTGCACTGGTGACCAGTAGATCCAGTACTGCATTCCCTTGGGTAGGGCTGTCTGTTTCTTGTCCCAGGAAGTTATCATATGTAGACTCGTATATTGAGACTGCTGACCACCTGCCCTTCTAAAAGGACCTACTTTAAAGGAAACAAAACTAGTAGCCTAAACAATGCTGGAAAGTTTCAGTACCCTTACTACAATCAATAATGTGATGGTACTTTGGTTGAAGAAATTACAACCTGATACCACTTGCTAAATGGAATTGCTGGATTGGTCAAAGCTTATCAGAAAAGTAGGATTTTAGGATAAAACTGACATACTTGGGTCACTGTTTTAAAATAATTGTAAAGTTTATTCTTCAAAAGTCTCTACATTCAGTGGAATAACTTGCCTGTATCTCAACTTTTTAAGGAAATGGTAACTCATAACAGAGTTATGTTGCCTCAGAATAAATTTTTAGTAAAACTGAAGTGGTTCAAAACAGTACAATTACAAGTAATATAGAAACTAATGATATTAAAACTGGTTACAGATCCGAAGACTGAGCTGAGGCTTGAGAAGAGAGAACCACTGAAAACCAGGATGAAGACTCCAGTAGCACTCAAACAAAGAAGAGTTGTTGAACACAACCAGGTATGTTTAATTTAGTGGCATCTAAAAGATGCCGAACTAACTGCAGGTGATGTGCTCACTAAACACCTTACTGCTTTTAATATAATCACATTTGTTTAAGTGGGCTGTGCTGTTTTTTAGAAGTCCTTTCAGAAAGCATGACAGTCTGGTGAATTAACTATAGCTGCTGCTGGTCTTAGCATGTGTGATAACATTCAAAATTATTGTCGGCTAAAAGCTGTTTGTCTGACTTGCCACCTGCTGTAGCACCTCTTAGAGGAAAAAAATAATAGGCAACCTTAACATGTTTAGTTTTGGAAATCTGATAGGTTTTTAGGTCAGGTAGGCTGATGGCTGATGTTATCCTGTTGGGTATTTGTAAACAATTAGATTCAAGAAAAGATGCAGTTTCCAAAAAAAAAAAAAGTTTTCTTTAAGAAATGTTATTAAATAGATAAATACATATTTCTATCTGTTTTGCTATCTATTGCTATATGGATGATTTTTAAATACATCTGCTTAATGACTGATCTAAATATAATATATGAAGTAATATACTTCTCTATGTATCTACAGAAGTGTGTGTGTACCTAGCACTAGCTATCTATATATTCCTCAGCTGTGCTTGTAGAAGCAGTACTAGAGTAGACATTAATTTGTTGGAAAGCTTCTAAGAAGAAAAATAATACATAACAAGTTTAAATCTTGCTGTACGTACTACTTGTCCTTTATGTATAAATAATACTAGTTCTATTGTTTTGGTGAAATAGGGATTTTACAGAAACACCTCAGGTTTCCAATTGCTGGCTGAAATCTGGATTTAGGGGTTGGTGGCTGATCTGTCCTTGTGATAGGACAGTGTTACTGAATACCCCGTTCCCCAGCTTAGCTTAATTAGGAACTTTATAGTGTTATTTATCTGACCAATAATTAGTGGAGTTGTTCTATGGTAAAGGACTTGTATAGTAAACAGTCAGTGACTCACAATTTGACCTGGTAGTAACTTTATGTACTTTAGCAGATCAGTGGCATTTCTCCCTACTTTGGAGTAAATGCCAGATACATACATGCTATCATATGCTATACTACAGTAAATGCCATACTATACACGATATAAATAGGAACTACATACAAACATGGCTTTGCTATGGATGTCTCTCAAAGCATCTAATACTGCTATGCGAGCTTGGGTAATACAGCACAGTTCTGGAGATCCATAACTAGTTCTGCTTATTTTTATTTGGATTTTTAGGGTACAAACTGGGCACACCTGTAGTTCAACAGAAAAAGTATTCCTTAATTTATTGAGGCACCTTTGGCTCATGATGGTCTTTATAATGGGCATCTGAATCTTGAGGTTCTTGTATTTTAAGAATTACTCTTTTTCCATATCACTCTTCACCCAGATATCTCTGCCGGCCTTAGTGTAGTACAGGTATTTAATTCAGCTATCAACAAAGCTTCTAGTCTTGAGGAACCTATTTACAGAATAAGAGACACAGTGGTGTCTGTGGCATTTTAAAGTCTTGAGTGCGTACTTGGTTTTCTGTCCTCTAGTTTCACTGTAATAAGCATAGGTCATTACTGTGTTTTGTCTTGCAATCTTTTACATGTGCTGTGGAGATGCAGTATTTTGTGACTTGCATATTTTAATTACCATTAGTTATTCAAAGGAATATCACTTGATTAATCCAAAAATCATCTCATTTCAAAGTGATGCCAAATTCTTTAGGATCTCTAAGTCTCTAGCTTGTTAAACCTTTTACCTCTAAACTCCTGACTGCTATGTTTAAAAAACAAACAAGACGACACACAAAAAAATTTACATCTGCTTGAAGCCAAGAACAGCTCAATGTTTTTGGCTAGCAAATGTCTGTAGTCATATTTTGCTGAGAATACAAGTTGCTGGTTTTTTTTTTTTCTTCCACTCTTCCTGTGAAATTGAGTCTTAAGTTTGCAGCTATGTGTCAAGTGACTATACTTACTCTGCAGAATTATATGCAACTGTTTTGTGCTGGGTGGTACTGGCTCAAAGATTATGAGGCTCTGAGGAGTGGTGGGACTGAATTAGTTGGTAGTGTGGTATAAGCAGACTTGTTATGCACTTAAAGGTCCTGAACAACCCTAGCCTTGGTCCAGATGTACATAGCTGAAAAGATTGTCTGTTGCTTGGCAGGGATGGATGTTGCTGTTTTGTTAAGAGTACAAGTAGGTAGATAGCCTTTAAGGAGTCTGGTGCAAAAGAAATCTGGTGGGGAGCTTCAGCAGGCCTGTGGGTCTTATCAGTTGGTTAGCAGTGGAGGGCTAGGTGAACTTGGTCTTGGATATTTGTGCTTAATTGTGTCCTCATAGTGAACTGGAAAAGTTGGAAGAAAACACTAATTTGAATGCCCTTTTCTAATCAGGTAGGTGAATATAGAGTTAAGAGTTCAGAACTGAGCCTAAGACCTCATAGTAAATGGCACTGGACAGGAGGAGGCAGGCTAAACAACTTAAATGTTAAGGAGTCTTGGCAACGTGGCATGAGTCGCTCTCCTTGAGACTTTGTATAGTGACATTCTGTGTGTGCTGTGTTTCCCTATTCCTCCTTGCATTTTTTTGACTACCTATATAGCTGAGCTGCTTCAAAATAAAGCATGCAGCACGGCAGCTACTGACATACAAGCTTCATGTGACACCCACCCAATGAAAAACTTTGCGATAGCCGAGGTAAAATTGTAATCTATAGCTTCACATATTGTGAGTAATGTCAGTTAAAAGCACATGCTCAACAGTACTTGTGTACCACACTGTGTCTGGTTATATGCAGGGCTGGTGTACCTGAACACGAGTAGTACATTATAAAAGGGTTTTTTGGTAGGATAAGCAGACAGGGCCTGCTCAATTAACAGTAAGGGTAACTATAACCAACAATATTTTCTCTTTTTTAATTTTTTTTTGTCCGTTGAATATTTTCTGCTGAAGACTGGATGGGTCTTAAAAAGTAGATTCTGTTTTTTTCCTGGACTTTTCATGCAAGGAAAAAAACTTGAAGCTTTGTACTTAAAACACATGACTGACAAGCATCTGAAGAAGTAAGGAGAGGGGTGATTATTTACTGAATTATTTCTAATGTTTCATTGGAAGAAAACTAGTTTCTAATCAAACAACCTGGGGCAGGGGAGCTCTCCATTAGTAGGATGAGCGAATTGCATTATTGGTTTCTTGAGTGGAATGTGTTTAAGTGGAGTCACTCTCAAATTTGTGTTTTTCTTCAAGCTGCTAAAAACCACTTCAAATAAAGTGTATGGGGGTGAGGTGGGGTGCATAACTGAAGCTTACAGGTTAAGCTTAGTAGAAGAGAAGCCAGTGTCTGGTGAATATATGAAGAGGGGTTAGGAGATCTTTCACCAAAAGTCTGTTTAAATTGAAAAGAATATTGGAGACTTAGGCTGAAATCTACAATTCTTTATGAAACATCTGAAATCTGTTTGGACTTGAGGTCTATGCATAAATATACACAATTTGGCTTTCATATTATTTCAGTGATTTTGGAGTAAAGTGAAGCACTTGTGCTCCCTCTGCTGGGTATGTAGCAGCTGTAATACATAATTTGTTAGAATCATAAAGCTGCCCAGTTTCTAGTTTCACTGGAGTAACTTTTAAGATGCAAGTGCGGAATGAATAAGGGCATTGTTAGACCTTCCCCCCCAGTCTTGATAAAGAAATACTTTGCAGCAATGCTCTCTTAACATGTTTTGGGTCTAACACTGTTCCAGTGAAGTTACTTGTGCTGTTTGACCTATAACTGACAGTTGCACCAGTTTGTAATGTCCATACACTCGGTAATACATGAATGTGTGAGGTGTTAATGTGCAAAGATCTCAGTATTAGCAAGGTAATAATCCTTATTTTTAAACTTAACCAACTAAAAAGGAAACTCTTGTATATAATATAGACAAAGCAGGCCCTCACCTCTCTTTCCCTCCAGGTCTGTGTTTGGATTAAGTTTTGAGGAGGTTTTTTTCTTTGAGCATAAATCTTGTGATCTACATTTGCTAATAGCTTCATATTGTTGCTTAGATTTGTAAAGGTCTGTGTCAGGCTCAATTGTTTAAACCTACTGTTATGTGAAAATTGTGTTTCATCTCTACATGTGGAAACTTTTAAGGTTATAAAATGCACACACACCCCTCCTCTGCCTCCTGTGCCTGGAGATTAGTTCCTGTTGAAATGTAGGTGGCTTGGCCTAAACTATTCCTGCCTCTGCCTGAGAGAACAGGCACACTAAATAAACCATTCCTGTCTCTGCCTGAGAGAATAGACCCCTATCTGGGTAGAGAAGAAGGGGATGTTTTCTGCTTATGCTCATAGATGAGTTTTTGGGGCTTTTTTCATAGACAGGTAATGTAATAGGCCTGAAATCTTGCATATCTGCTGTCCATGACTCGATGCAACTACTTGCAGCATTGGTTAGTTCACTGTACTGCAGTGAACAAACTTTCAGTTTCTAGTGTTGGGCATTATCTTGTCAGTTTTGTATTTGAACAACTATGCTCTAACATAAGTATTTCGGTCAACACTACTAATCTAGCTGGCTATTCATTACTGAGTGTATTAAGATCCACTTTTTTTTTTTTTTTTGGATTGTAGACACACTGCTTCTGGAATATGCTTGTTATTCTGGCTTTTGGTTGTGGGTATCCAATGTTGAGAGCTGGCTTTCTTGTATTTGACTATGTGTTTGATGCTTGAATAGACATATTCTCAAGATGGAGTTACTGAGACTGTCTGGACAAGTGGATCTTCAAAAAGTGGACCTCTTCGGGCATTTTCTAGGGAGACTACAAGAGTGTCAAGAAGAACACCAAGGAAAAGGGTGATGAGAGGCTTATTCTAATAGACAAGCTTTTTTTTTTTTTGGTCACTGTTAGAGTCCCAGCAGTTATCTGATTAAATTGTTTTCTTTTGTTTGTTTTAAACAAACAGGTGGAAGCTACAGCACAGTTGCCTGTAGATGATGCTGTAATATCAGAGAGTACTCCCATAGCTGAAACTATATTGACTGCAAGCAACGAGACTCTAGTAAATATGCGTAGTAAATATGTTTAATAAATCATGCAAGTGGTGTTCTTCTGTAATATATATTCACTGACAGAATCATTCTGTTTTGAACAGTTAGAAGACTGTTTTAAGGAAAGTAAGAATATCCAGTAGTCTTTGAAACTACATATTCAGTATCTGTATTGGTACCTGGTGCTGTTCACTTTGGAGATGGGACTAGGTAGACACCTACAGCCTGTTTAATGTCTTTTGTGTAGGAGTGTCAAAAAGACCCACTTGGAAAGCTTTGATCTTTCCTTAATTTAAGTACATACAGACTATCTGCTTTTAAGTTTGGCTTTTCTTGTGAACTAAATAGCTTTTATGTTTCTAAATGGCCTAAAAGAAACTACTAGGAATGATAATCAATGTGTTTCCTGTGCTTATGTCAGTATCTGTTAACATAACCTTCTTGAGTTAACTCCTAACATGCATATATATTCAATGCACATAAAGGTTTTGATGTTTGGTTCTGACACCTTCCCCCTTTTATTTTGTATTTCGGCTGATTCTGAGTTTGAAAATTTTGAATCTCGGCAGGTTGTCAATAGGGTGCCTGGAAATTTCAAGCATGCAGCTCCTACACTGTCAATCAGTGAACTCTCAGACATGCCCAGAAGAACACCAAAGAAACCATTGATGACAGCTGAAGTAAATAAATTAATACTTAGATTCTTCTTGCTTACTCTCTGTGAACATGATTCTTGCTTGTATGTGCTTACTCCTTAGTTCCGAAGGGGTGGAGTATGTCATTGCCCAGGTTGCATTTGTCAAAATAAACTAGTGTTGTCACATGGCATAAACAAGAGATGATAAACTTAGTATCTTCTTCATTCAGACTTGGGCGGGGGGTGTGTGTGTAAATCCTGTTTGTTTTCTTTTTTCCCTCTTTTTCCTTTTCTCTTTTCCTAAGCAAAATATCTTTTGGTGTATTATTTCTCCCTGTGATGCTATTTTTCTGAACAAAATATAGATTTTTATTATTTTTATTTTAATTTTTTATAGGGTGATTGTGTTATCCGCATTTGATCTTGGAAGTCAGCCTATCCTGAAAAACCAGAATGTGCTTTAATTTAGGGAATCAAATTGTAGGATTACTTTAGACCAAAAGCCTGAATATATAAAGCGTCTGTATATTCCTATCAGTTAACAAGAAAAAAAAAATCCTTTTACTTTTAACATATTCAAGCTGTCAAAATTGTATGTTTTAGAGAACTGTCTAAAGCAATTGCAAGTGCATGTAATTGATGTAGAACTGTAATCTTGTGAATTTTTATATTACAAGATAATATTTGGCTGAATTTAAATGGAGTTCATTTCTTCCTGGAGTTACTGTAGATAAAACTTTTATTAACACTGGTGAAGTGTATTCTGCCAGTGGGTTTGAGATGTATGAAATGGGCTGCTTTATTTGTTTATAATGTGACTTGAACATAGACTTAGTTGTCAAATAGAAGGTTGTGGGACAACTTGATGTTCTATATCAAACTGCTTAATTTTTTTTTCACTTAGTATTTTACTGTACTGTGGCATTGTTTATTACAGCAAGAAGAGATAAATTGCCCACATCGGTCCTTTTTTAGCCATGTTGTCCCCAACCAATCCTGTGATCTGTTCAACACAGCCATGATAGAGGTGGTGGTTAAGTTGTCTGGTTTGTTGGTTTTGGTTTGTGGGGGTTTTTTTTGTTCTGTTTTTGATCATCTGTGTCACTGTCTGGCAGATCTATTGTATTTATACAACATATTCTTTATCTTAAAGAAAACTGAGGAGAGCACTCGGTGCTTAAAGACACCAAAAGTGACCTGACAGCTCTCGCTAATAAAGGTTAAACTTACTTCTAAAACACAAGTAATAAACTTCTTGGATGTCACTGGGTGACTCACTCATTCTTATAAACTGCACATGGTTATGGTCACTGGGATAGCTATACGGGAGCCTTTTGTTTTGTGATCTCTTAGGCCTGTAACTGTTTTTTTGGTTTCTCAGGTGTTGGAGAGAACTCCTACAGAAGAACAAAGAGCAGAAAGGGATATCCTTAAGGAAATGTTCCCTTACGAAGTATCCACACCTACAGGAATTAGGTATGTCTGAGGTTTATGGGGGCTTGTTTCTCAGTTCGTGTAAACCTCTCTAGGCAGAGAAGTATCTTTTGATTATATTGGTAGATTTCTGAGGAGCAGTTTTGACACTCTGGTTCAGTAAGAGTTGAGATGACCACCTAGCTCTTCTGTTCTGTATACATAGTTTTGTTAGCCAAAATAACATTTTCTTTCTTTAAATTGGGGGTGGGAGAACAGGGCAGTACTGTAATAGGAATTATTGATGGAATTTCTAGATGCTGGAGATTAAATGGGAAGGTTTCTCTGTGGCAATGGTTCACAGTAATTCAGGGGTTTGGCTTGATGCAACTGCTTTATGCCTGATGTGGAGGAAAGATCTTCCAGCACATATTTGATCTTTCTTTCTGAAAGCCCGAAGAAGTTTTCAGATAACCTTTTTTTTTTTTTTTTCCCCTTTGACTACAACAGGACTGTTACTTAAAAGATTACTCTTAGCATGAATAAGGATGGCATCCAGGAAAGGCTATTACATTTTTCTTTGCAACTTTCTACTTAAACAAGAGTTGAAACAATCCTCTGCATAATTAAGCAATTCACAAACTTTTTTTGAGAATGAGGAAAAAGTTTCCCTATGTTAAGATGTGAAATCAGCTCCTGTGTTTTCAACGTGTTAATTATATATTCAATTTAAACTGCAATTGCATAAAGTCTTTCAATAAGAAGAATATATGGTACTGGTTACTACCTCTGGTATATCTGCTCACCACTCGGCTTTCTCTTGTTTTGAGGTCTGTTAGTCTAGATAAGTGTCTACCACTTTTTATTTAAAAATGGAGCATGTGTACTTGTACATAATGACTTGGCAATGTATGTGGGTTTCTTAACACTTACTGCTTTGTCTTCTGCCTCTGTGTGTAGGCTTAAAGTGGATATTTTAATGGCCAGGGACAATCTCAGGTTTAGAAATATCAGTGGGGCTGCATAAGGGATTATTAAAGATGCAAAGAGACGCTTCCATAGAGTTTTATTGCCAGTTATGATCTATTGATTACATGAGTAGGGCGAAGTGGTATTGAAGGGTTTTTTTAAGGGGTGTTTGAACACTAAATGATTAACGCATCTATCATTACTGTTTTTAGAGTGTTAGAGAGATGTTTCCAGTACTGCATTCACTAGAAATACTTTTTAGTTCTTCAATTATACTAAAACTTTCTTGTATACTTTAGCTTGGTCTTTTAAATATGCACATTTTTTTTTTGATTAACAGTGCTAGCTGCCGTAGACCAATCAAAGGAGCTGCTAGCCGGCCTATAGAGCACAGTGACTTCAGAATGGAGGAAAGTTTCTTGAAGTATGCTTCAAAATACGGTACCTCAACTGACACCAAGTCTGAGAAACCACCACCAAAAAAAGAACGCTCCATTCCCTTATGGATAAAAGTTCTTCTCTTTGTTGTTGTTTCAATCTTCTTGTTTTTGGTTTATCAATCCATGGAAACTAATCAAGGAAATCCTTTCTCTAAATATCTGAATATTATGTCTCAGGGCAGTGCCAAATGAGTATCTTTCTGAAAGGCATACTTGATTTGATCTCCTGTTTTTAATTGTAGAGAACTCTTCTGCCCTCTCATCGGCTCAAAGACTTCTTACAAATAATGTGATTGGAACCTGATCAATTGGATAAATGAAGAAAGATAATATTAAATGGACATTAGTAACTTTCTGGACTTTGGACTAGTAGGAGATCACTTTGCCATAGGAGTAACATTTTTTAGATCTTTGAACTTTTTGTAGGCTTTATTTTTTTAATGTGGACATCCTTTAAATTCATTTTTTGAGAAACTGTATATTTGTTTTTGCAAAAACTTGGAAGCTGAGAAGGGCAAAAATGTAGTAAAATGTGAAGCTGTGTTTTTAAAACTTTTCCTTTGTACAGAAAAGTAGTTGTACTTTTGTTGCTGTAGATGATGGTGGAGGAGGATTTTAAGACAGGTGATAAAGGGAAATGCATTTTTGTATGCAGTTTTTCCGTAACAGTGTAACTGAATTTCATCTCGTATAGGATGTAGTGAGAGTACAACAACAACCTTTTCTGTAGATTACTGTAACTTTATTAAATGTAATTGTAAACTTGTTTGCATTTCTGTAAAAGTCTTAGTATCATTAGTAACTCCGTTTAATGTAACATCATTTAAATGTATCCCTTCATTTTAGTGCTTACAGTGTTGTAGGAGCTGAATACAAATCTAATTGGCAAGAGATGTCTTAGAGGAACTTATTTATTAGTAATATACAAGGAAAATAAAAATTGCATCCATATAATTTGCTACTAAAATACTTTTTTGGGTCAAGGTTGTTACCTGAAGTAGTCTAAATTCTGACTTTAGCAGTGGTCTTTTTTCCTTTTTTTTTTAAAAGCGAGGTCTTTCCAACACAGCTTTATGTGATTACTTTTGAATATTCACGTAGAGAAGTATTCTCAAAACATGAAAATTCCGTATGAAGTTTTATTCTTGTATGAAGAGGGCATTGCTGCATTTTCTGCTACAGTTTCATCTTTTAAGGTGAGAATTACTACTTATATGCAGTTGATTATTTTTCTCAGTGGAAGCATGCTGAAACACTCTATATTGTGTAACTTAGTTGAGCAGGCAGCTGACTTCACTACTACCAATGAAGAGTGATAAGCAACAATTTTTTTAAAGTGAATGTATACATATTGGTGTGCTTAACTCTGCAGCATACAGATGTTCAGTCTTACTGCTTGGTACAAAATTGCAATAAATCTTACTACTTATTCTTAAAGTGCTACTTATAAAAAGCTGAGAAAATTAGTGAATAGTCAGTATCTTTTTACTCTAGGTACAATTATTACGTAGACTATAGCTATGGGGAAGCTTTACTTTCTGTGAACTTTGGGACAAACATGGTAATTTGTAGCAAAGCAATAGTTTGGGGTTTTTTTTTCTGTTAAGATTAACGTTTTTTTCCTTTTAATCTGCTTTTTTGAGTAATCCAAATAGCTAAACTTGTGTCCATCCTATAGAAAATTGTAACATAAGACAGTCACCTTTGGTGTTAAAATGCAGAAAAATAAAAATTATTTCAATGTGTGTGGATTTTCCTTATTAAAATAAATGCATTGCTGAAAAGCAGCAAAAGCAAGACAACTGATGTATCAGTGGTGTCATTTTGTGCTGCTACAGTCTTCCATGTTTAAAAAGAAAAAAAAAATTATAGTAAAACTAAAGCAGTTCATGTCAACACTTGGGAGGAATGTTCATTATAATAATAGTTTTGCACCATAATGGTTTAGCCTATGTTTATACTTCAGTTTGGATTGGGGGGGGATTAGTCCTCTTTGGCTTTTCAATACTTAAGAAACTTCCTTTTCAATTATTTTTTATCTGACTTTGTTATATGTTTTAACATGAAATATATCTTTCTTTTCTAGCTACATGAAATACTTTCAGTTGACCTCCTTCAGGGATACTCTTAGCATCATAAAAAAATAAAATCAAAAACCCCAACAAACAAACCCCAAACTGAACTGCAATGCAATTAAATATCATCATTCTTTCATTTATGCACTGTTTTGGAGAATCCTCTCAACTTCAGTGTTACTTCACAGAAGGTAAAGACTTTTCTATGTAAGTCCTCAAAGTAACTTACATGTAGCTCAGTTGTAGTTGGAAGATGATGCATCTTCAATAAATAAATGAGCTGCTTATACCTGAGACATTTAATGGTGTGACATAGCCCTGAGAGTAACCTCTTCCTTCTTTCTTCTCTCTTCCTTTCTCCCCCAGTCCCAAATATATATTTACCAGCATTCCTAAAGCTATTCACATTATTCTAAGAATAATGTGTACTAATAGTCCCAGTAGCTGAATAGTTGCATGTGCTTAAAGCCTTCTAAATACTGCTGTGTAAATGACACTGAGATATGGTGTAGTCTTCGATACAGAGTGCTGAAGCAATAGGAACAGGTGTTCCTCTTTGGTTTTTGTTTTTTGGGGTTTTTTTTGGGGGGGTGGTGGTGGTGTTTGTTTGTTTGTTTTATTTGCCTTTTTTTCCTAAGTAATCTCACTTTTATTCCATTAGTTTATCTTGGCTTCAGGACAGAAACAGGTTAAACTTTCAGAACCAATCACAACATAGAGCAATTCTATGGACTCATATTAGTATCCAAATTCCAGTTGCAAAAATTAGTTGAGTTCTGACATAGTAAATATTGCTTAAGTCCTGTTTAGGGCAAGGGCTACAAACTGTGGAAAAAGGCCTGTGTAAGTTAACAGACACGACAGTGTTTTCAGTTTTGGCGAGTTTTATTCTCATGTTTGGTGATACTGCTTAGAGTAGTATGTTGAAAACATATAAGCATGGCATGGTTTGGGTTGGAAGGGACCCTAGAGACATGGCAAGTCTTGATTTGCTTGTCTTAATTAGAGCTTTCTAATGCTGAGTGTGTGCTTTTGTGAACTAATCTTTTAGCTTGCACCCAGTCTCGGGAGTCTGGTATTGGGCTGCAAGTCACTGAAGTGTATAACTTGCAGTGTTGAGACTCAATTTTATGATACTTGATCCATAGTAAGGCTGTGAGACCTTACCTAGTGTGTGAGCAAGAAAGTACCAAGGAGGATCTTAAATTTAAATTGAGTGTTTTGAAACCTTGATTTGTACTTAAGTAGAATGTGGTGTGAAGGAACTTTTTTTTTTCTCCCAGTTGACTTGCTAGCAATTTGCCCTATAGAATGCTTTAGGGTCCCTCCTAGGCTTCATCTATGTGTGTTTTGGTTTCCTGGGGCACAATCCATGAAAAACCTCGCGGTATTAAATTCCTTAGTTACTGTTAATTAACTTCTCAAATGGTTCTGGGGAAAAAGTATCTACTTGTTTGTGCAGAGTTAGAAATGAGTACAAAAATAATGCCTTTAATAAAGCTCCAAAAATGAGACTGTTTAGGAGGGGAAAAAAAGTGTAATTGCAAATGAAGCTTGTAAAATTGTCTGATCTGTCTTGTGTGTGGTATATTTGCCTTGCTTTAATATGGCTGTAGTTGCTTATTGGGCTGAAAAGCTTAAAAAAAAACCCCAAACTTAATCTGATTGATCAAAGTAGATCAAGGGATGGGTTGTGATGTAAACACAAGATTTAAAATTATACAAAATTAAGTGTTTCACCATACCCTTTGTCTCTGTTAATAGAACTTTTATTGTATATTTAGTAAGTCTACTTACTTTTGTCTAAAATTTTCCTATGACTTTTTTTTGCTTTGCTTTTTCCTTGGGGAGTATGCCAGGCTGCTTTGCACCAATGTGATAGCAAGCTACAGCAGATGTATACATACTTACATACGGTCATACAGCATAGGGTCTACAAGTTAATTCAACTTGTAAAATAGGCCTAACATGGTTTATACACCTACAAGTGCTATGTATATATTGATACGGAAAAGAAGAATTCCTCAGATTTTCTGTCCCACCTCATTTTGAATTTCTTTGCCACCATTGGTAGTTTGTGGTTAAAAAAATATCTGCATTGCCTTCTTTATTTGTTATTTAGGAGCAAAGGTGGTGTTTTATGGAGGAAAAACATGTAATACCTGGGGAGAATTTAGAAATAAAAAGGTTATCAGATGAGAAGCCTTAGGGCAGTGACTAGTAAGAATAGCAGAAGTTTCACTCCTTCCTGTGTTGGTAAGATGTGACTGCTGTTGGTGAACGTCGCTAGTTTGAATCCTGTTGAAGGAGGTGCTGCCGTGTTAAGGCTTCCTGTGGCCTGTGAAATGTGCTACTTTCAGCCTGGATTGATCTGTTACTGATTCTCTAGAATCGCTGTCTAGTAGTTGTGGTGTTGATACAATGAATATGTAAAATGCATGCTTACAGCAGGAGCGGGTGCTACTTGTGGTGTGAATGGCTATATTTTTGAAAACAGTAAGTCACCTGGAGAACAGGCTTATAAGATTTGACTTTACTTGCAGGCTTCAGCAATATGTTAGAACTGTGAAAAATCACTGTAAGAGAGGAACTAGTCTACGATTTCTTGATTGTATGCTGCTTAAGGTGGGGGGAATGGAGAGGGAGGGGACATAGTGGGTATTAATAATAGGAGGTGTAATTAGGAAAATTTTGGACATGCCAGATAGAGATTTTTCTGAACTCCCAACATTTGAAAAGCTACTGGTTAAAAAGATGGGTTTAATTTACAGTATCCCTTTTTACTGTGACTCTGTCAGAGGCAGATGCCAAAAGGTAACATCTTCCAAGTCTTCAGTTATCACTACCTTCAGTGTGTGTGAGAAATCAGATTAATCTAGATGGTTCAAGTTACAGGCTATTGCTATTTTATTCTTTCATGTCTGGGAAAAGTTAAAGATACTTTATTTGTAAATGATGCACATATATCAGGAACATGCATTATCCCTGTATTTTCACAGGGATATTGTAGACTGCTGGTTTAATAGTACTTGCTCATAGTACAGCTGTGAGAAGTTGTCAGCTAAAACCAAAGAAACTGATTGTTCCACAAATTGCGATCAGGACTAACTGTGCACACAAATTGCCATCTTTATATACATCTAAATGTATATAAAGAAATACAGTCACATGTTCATCCTGCATAATTGGAAGGAGCAGAGGTTTTCTATGTTGAAAGTCAGAAAAGTCTGCAAGGGTTGCAATTATGAATATGTAATTTCCAGATAAAACCCCAAGTCTCAGTCATGTTTAGAGGTTATTAGCTAATTAAAAATAAGTATCGGTGTTTTTTAGAGAAGACATTGCTACCGACAATTATTTAGATGCGAGTAGAGCAGAAAGAATAATGGCAAAATGAGCAGTTTTGGCTGCTAATGGCAGTGAACAGCACTTCAGGCTCTCAGCTGGTTGCTAAACGAAGGTATTTGGAGAATGTATCAGCTGACCTTGTCCTACTCAGCAGCTGGGGTCTAGTTTACTCAAGAGGGACTTAACCAACCTAGACTTCTGTGGCGGCGCTGTTCAGCACATGTCGGTTTTGCCTGTGTATGAGTTTGCCTGGATCACCTTGGTTGTGAGTAGAACCAAGTCCTGAGGTTGTGTGGCAGGTTGTCCACTGGAGAAGGTTGATAGGAGCTGCTGCGCTGACCAAAGAGGTGTGTCTTCAGTGCAGCAGTGCGGGTGTGCCATTTGTTACATTATGGATCCATGCCCAGAAGTAATAGCAGGGATATTCAGGGCATAGAATTGTGGAATGGTAGGGGTTGGAAGGAACCCCAGGAGATCATGAAGTCCAACACCCCCTCCCACCCCCCCAGGAACACCTAGGGCACGCCTCCTGCTTTGCTGTCTTCTGTGCTTGTGTTGTTAGCACTATAATGGAAGGGATATAATCAAGATGGTGAAAAGCTAGATTTCTTAGATCTTCAGTAATGGGAGAGATGAACTATGGTGTGCCAGTTTTGTACTATGTAAAGCCACTAAGATGAGTGAAATCACATTGTATTAGTTTAAGGTAGTTAAGGCCAAGTGTGGCTGCTGTGTTAAATAACATTCTACTTGTAAAGAGCTGGTAACTAGCAATTCTTCGGTAAGCGGCTGCAGCCCTTGTAGCATGGGCCATGCCAAGGTGCCTTGTGAGCTTGTCCTCCAAAGGTGAAACGCAGGTGTAGAGGCTGCAGCCACTGCTTTTGGTGGCCTCCTGACGTTGTGTGGACTTGCACTGTGCTGCGGCCACAGCCTGGTGAGAGGGGTAAACGTTTTATTTCAGGGGCTGCATCTTGCAGCTTTACGGACTGTCATTAGGAAGCACTAGTAGGTTCGAGTGAACTGAGCTGGAATCTTAAAAACTTGGGTGTGCCTTAAACGGCCGCAGAGCAGGGATCAAGGCGAGCTTGCCGGTGCCAGGAGCAGGCTGCTGCCACACGGGGGAGGTGCGTGTGTCTCCTGGAGAGCAGGAGTTGGGGGGAGTGTCTGCGGTTTGACATTGCCCTGGGCTGTAACACAGCTGCCTGAAGGCTGCGGGAGGCACGCGGACTAATTGGCAAGCGCTGAGACCAGGCACTAGGGCGGAAGGATCACAAGTTACGGCACAGGCTTTATCGCGGGGCGGGCGCCGGTACACTGATACACCCCTCACTAACCCGAAGAAACGTCTCCCTGCCGGCGGCCCTTCCGCCCGAAGTCAGCTGCGGCATCAGCCTGACCCCTACAAGGGCAAAGGCAGCCGGCGACCGGTTCGCGAGCCGAGGGACAGACGTGGGACACAGGCAGCGGTCCCTCACCGACCCGTCCTCAGGGGCCGCCCCTGGGACGGGGCGGTGACCGCTGTGCAGGCGTAGGAACGGGAAGGGCGTTGGCCTCGGCTGCGCGTGCGCAGTAGTGCCGGTTCACGGCGCGCTTCCCCCAATCGCGCCGCAGCTTCTTGGCGCTGGCTCCGCCCCTTGCGTCGGCGAAGGACAAAGTGACGGAGCCGGGCGCGCGGTCAGCCTCTGCGCCCCGCGGCCGCCCGAGCAGCGGTCTGCGCGCTGCCGCCATCTTAAGAGGTGAGTCTCGGGGGTGCCTGCCCGCCGGGACCAGCTGCTCGCCCCGGGCCGACGGGCCGCCCGCCTCGCGAGTGTGGGGCTATCCGGCCGGGCCTGGGGCGGGCCTTCCGGCCCACGCCGCTCTGTTCTTCTCGCCCACCGCAGGTCGCCATGTTCTCGTCCGTCGCGCCGCTCGCTCGTCTCAACCCCTTCTATGTACCACACTTCCAGCTGGTCCAGGATGGGGTGAGAAAACGCGCGGAGCCGGCGGAGGCGCCTACCACGCGGCGGAGCTTGGCGGCCGCATCCGCCGCTGAAGGTGAGAGCGGGAGGGAGGGCTCGCGGCAGAGGCGAGGCCCGTGGGCGGTGTAGCGGCCCATGGGCGGTGTAGCTGCCCGTGCTCGCGCTACCTCCGCTAGCGCAGGCCTGCGCCCCTCGGAGTGGCGGAGGGAGGGTTTGCGCTACGCGGGGCTCGGCCGGACTGGGGAGGAGCCGGCGTTGGGCCTTCGCGCCCGCTTGGAGGACGAGGAAGGGCACGGGCGGGGGAGGCGCTGGCAGTCTCTTCCGCTCCCCGTGCGGCGCTTGCTGAGTGGCAGAAAGGATCCAGTGTGACCGGGAAGGGAAGGAGGGGGGGTTCTAGTTCAGTGTTACAGAGAACCTGCTCTGTAGTCTGTTTTGCGGTATAAGAGTTTTTTTCTGTCTCTGTTGGGCCTGCAGCCTTGGGGTCTGAGGCTGTAGGCCTGTACTACTTTCTTCTGTGGAGAAGACCATCTTTCTCATCCTTTTTTCCTTTCTTTTTATTTTTTTTTTCTCTGTTAATTCACAGCTGGGCATCTGAACATCCAAATATATTAGAGGTACCTGCAGCTGTACTGTTTGGCTTCTTTATTCCTTCCTTTCTCCCTTACAGTTGTGGGGCATACACCAGATAGCTCTTCTGTCTAAGATACAGTGAATTACTTTAGATTTAAGTGCAAGTGCTTCCTGTATATTTCTTGATGGCTTTTGTGACTTCCAAAGGTCAGATCTTGATGATACTTATGATTTTTTTTTTAAGCTGTTACTAACTTAAAGGCATCCATCTGCCTTTACTAAAAAAAAATAGTATAAAGTGGTTTCAGAAAGATGCCTTTTGTGAACTGCTGTGATTATTGAAGTATGTTAGTGCTTTTGCATGAATGTTTATGTAGTAGGTGAAAGAGAGCATGAATTTGGTGTTCAGATTTTATTAAGTTTTTAGGAAAGTACTTCTGGCTTTCAATGTAATAATTTTTTTGCTAGCTAACTAAAGCCCTAAATAGCTTTTCAGTATGCTAAATATATTCAGTAGGGTGCACTTATTTCTTAAAAGTATTGTGCTTAATCTTCATCCTGTTTGTAGGCAGATGAGGTTGAAGGTGACTAGAGTTTCTTAGTCTGTAGTCTTTTTTGCCGTGTTCATTATTTCACATACCAGTTGCTCTCTGGCCTTTGTGTTGGGAGAGTAACACGTAGCGGAAGATATCTGAGCTTAAGCAAGGTCACACAAAGTCAGTACAAACCATAAGACCTTTTGAGTTGAGCTTAGGGCATCAACCATAACACAGCCCAGAGACAAAGTGGTTTATGATCAGCTCTTTGGAATTTGTCCTTGTTATCCTGTCAGATCAGAAGCAGAGAAATGAAATAAAGTTATGTAGTTACAGAGTAGGCTTTTTTTTTTTAATTGTGTATAGAATTACATTTGAGTAGCTTTAGGGTGTTTGAAGTCAGTATCTAGGTATGTTAGAATCACTTTCTTGCCCTCTGTACTATGTTTTCAGCTAATTCTCTTCTCAGGTAACAGGTTTTGGGAAATTTAACTCCTCAAATAGAAAGTCTGGGATCTGCTATGGCTTTTTTTTCCTAATACTTCTATATCACAACAAACTTAGGTACCTGTAAAGAGCTCAAGCCTGATTGATACTGGCTTGCTTAATTACTGGTCTTGAACACCTAGCTGACAGGTCAGTCTGAATAGCATTGTAATTAAGCAGATATATAAAGCTCTAATTTACCATTCCTTCTGCAAATGTCTGTCTCTGTCACTTGAAGTGTATGATTTCTGACATAAATTGTTGTGAAAATGGGAATGTGAACAAACACTTGGGGTATCTGTGCAGCATGGTAACCACTACAGTACTGCTGTGCTGCAGCCAAAGATACAGCGAGACAGAGTTGCCCTGTAATGTAGACCTGGAGCCTGATCTCTGATTGCATCTGCGTAGAAAGCCTTGTTTGTGTTTGTTTAACCAGTTATTCTGGCAAACTGTAAATAGAATATTATTGCTGTCTGCAAATCTGCTAGCATAACCAAGCTATTTCAGAAGTACATTTTAAGTTCCAGACCAGCATATTTACAGTCTCGAGCAGTATCACATTTAAAAGAAACTCCTGTAGGTTATGCATTATTCTGTTAGCTGATGTCTTGAAGCTTAGGCTTAACGTAGTGTCTGTGGTTTGATGTTTGCTATTTCAGAATAAAGAAAAAAAAAAAGTATTTTTTATTGTCTTGGTGATTAATTTTGAAGAGTAAGGTGAGAAATGTAATGTAAAATCTGGAACATTTGGGATAAGAAGTTCACTTATAATAGCCAAGTTATTGTCTGGATAATCCTGCTAGTGTTAACTGGTGCGCTGTTGATGTTATTAAATGTAATTGTAATTTCTTTATTAATGTTCATAAAGGAATTTATTTTAGAAGCAAAAAGACAGAGCAAAGAAGCTTTGAATGTTTTTACTGTCTTGATTTTCAGTAGTGTTTCTCAGTAGATAGATCTTACTAAGCTGGTGTAACACTTTAATGTCTGTTTTGTTATATTGCAGTAACACCACTAGATCTAATAGCAAAAGAACCTAGATTATCCCTTTCTACTCTGGGGAATATTTTCTACATAGGGTATTGTTTTCTATTGTTTATTCAGTATATTTGCTTTTCTTTTGCTTATGTATTTAAAATGCTAAGCGTAGGAGTAGAGCTGTGCTGCTACCTTATGCTTATTTTGTACAGTTAATTGTCAAGTTTGAGTGTTTTCTGGCTACACACCTCTGTAGCTTCAAAAAATGGAAGAGGGAAGCCGATTCTTGTTTTTCAGCTCCAGTAACTTTGTTCTATCGGAATTTGTGAAAATTAATAACTTGTTATTTTAAGACTGAATGGTTTTATACACAGTACTGTATGGAACACTGCAAATGAAGTATCCCTTGATTAAATGTTATCTGAAAGAGTCTTGAGTGAACCTTGTTTATGAGCAGTGAGTGTGGTTAATAACATTTTGCAGTATCATTAAACAGAAGCTATATAATTTTGAGATTATACAGATTTTTTTTCTTTCAAATGCACAAAGAATCTGAAAAATATATGAAAATATATCTGCATAAAGAAAAATTCACTGTTTTCATAGACTTATGTGATCTTTCCTTAAATACAGAAGTTGCACTATGCACTATTTACCTAAAAAAGCTTTGTTTCTAGGATACTGGAGAAATGCCTACTGATGAATTCTTTGATAGAAGAAATTGTTGGACATTTCAACTTTGAGTCACAGTTTCTACTAGCAACATCTGGGGTTAATTTCTGTGGTTTAAGAGTGCTGTGAGCTAAAACTTAACTGTTTCTTCCATTGCTTTTTTAAAGGAACAAGCTCAGTTTGGAAGGCTGAGAATCAAATCTCATCAGTGCATAAGGTGTTAATGCAAGGGAGTTATTTTTTAGGATAACACTACAGTTGAATAATATAATGTGGGAGATTATATCAGTTTAATACTTCTGAGAAGGTAGCACTCAAGTCAGTTTTGTTTATTTTCTAATCTTTGTTACCATTTATGATTGATCATATATATGTATTTTTTTCAATTAACTAGAATACAGCTGTGCATATGGCTCAGGCAGATTCTTTATGCTTTGTGGCCTTGGTGGGATTATTAGCTGTGGAACAACACATACAGCACTGGTTCCTCTAGACCTGGTTAAATGCAGAATGCAGGTTTGTTCTGCATGTTGATATGTCATGACATTGACAAAGCATGTTTAGTGTGGTATATTTAATCTACTAATGAATTGGAGGCATAAACTATCCCCTGGACATCCCTGTCCAACAGTGCATGGAGTTTATGTAAAAGCATGGTGTGTCTTTATTTTTTGCTGCAGAATACAGTTGTGAATATGGCTCGCTCAAGTTTTATGCTCTCTGTGGCGTTGGTGGGGTCCTAAGTTGTGGCCTGACACACACCGCTGTTGTACCTCTGGATTTAGTGAAATGTCGTATGCAGGTTTGTATTAACTTAAACATTTCTTAAACTTGTTCTCTATGTAGCCAGCCTATTAAAGAGTTTACAGTAGGGATGCAGTCTTTTCTGGGTGACTGGAAGTGAGTAAACTAGAATGCTGCTTTATTAAGTCTAGTGATGCGAGACTTAACAAAAGCCCACTTTCAAGAGAAGCAGAGGCACTTAGGATAATGTGGATGAATTACTTTTACATTTAGGGCACATTTGACTATATTTGCTAATAGGCACCCACCACAATGTTACTGTTTGCTGGCTGATAGGCTATCAAGCACTACTCAGTGATCCTGGAGAAAGGAAATAGTATCTCTGTGTTTCAAAGATCTAGGGGTTTTAGTGTGGAGTGACATGCATGTTTAATTTGATCCATTAACTTTGTGAATATCAGTGCATGGCTTATGGGTTGTGTACTTTCTAATGATGCCCCTTTGAATAGAATGACTAAAACTTGAAATGGTATTTTAAGTGCTTGTGGCTAGTTTCCTTGAAGCGGTTCTTAATTGAGCTGAAAGGAACATTGTCACATCACAATTTATGATACCAGCTTCCACATTAAAATCATCAAGTGAGCAGCCATGGATAAAAGCATGCTAATTGATTTATACAGGTAAATCTGTGCTCCAAGAATGAAGCAAATTAAAGCACTGTTCCAAATTTCATGAAATACAGTAGTTAATGACTTCCCTGTTGCATAGGCTGACCCCGATTCTAAGAGTGGCAATTCTGTAATAATAGAATTCTTGAAATTAGGAGGGAACTGTGAATTAGTCATACCTTCTAGTCACACTAGGAGTGCTCTCTGTGATATTCTTTAAAATTGTGCTTTTCTGGAACACCATTATTTAGCATTCTTTATAATATAGAGAAGCTTTTTCACATACAAGTTCTGGTCTCAAACGATGAATTCGGTAACACGGGAAACACGGGATGCATCAGATGTGGGCAACGTGCTGCTTGTTACAGATTTGCATTGAGACCAGGCTAATATAGGAATTCCCTGTTTCTACCAGTGGAGGATAGCTGTAGCTGAGTGTGTGTGTTATTTCTGACAGTGTAGCTTAAGTGCACTCTTCCATTGTCAAGGACTTCAAGATCGGTAGCTTTACCCATGCCTAAGGTTGAGTTTCCTGAGGAGGAGATTAATCATGGGTAGAGAGGATAGAGTATCTCAGAGAGTTCTCAATCTTGACTGCAAATTGGGTTAACGGGCAGAAGGCCTGAGAGCTATACAGTGCTGCACATGCAGTGGGGCACAAGACCTTATACTTCCCAGGCTTCAACTGCTTGATAGGTATGCTCAGCTTGGGCTGCCAGACCTGGGCTTCTTACGTGGTAAGGGCAGTGGTACTTCCCCTTTCTTCTCCAGCATTTAGAGCAAGGTGTAGGAGAAGGGTTCCTTGTGCATTCCAGGTGTGACCTTGTAAAACATGTCAGCATTTGTCTCTTTACAGATCCAGTACAGAACAGAGCATGTCACTAATTCTTCCTAGATTCTCCAGGAAGAAACTTGTTGCCACCCTTCTTGTGTCTTTTTAAGAGGAGGTCGCATTTTACATAGATCATAATTAAGCATGGTTCTGACATTAACATAGTCTCACTTTACAGTGCCCAATTAAATAGTTTTCTGAAACTTTGAATCTTTACAAATAGACATGTGTAAGTGAACTATTTCTCAAGTAGGTGGTTACCAGACTGCAAGGCAAAGTATCAGTCCCGTGCATGCAGTGGCATGCATGTCCCATAGCTCTTTTAAAAGCTTTGGTTAACTTCTAATTTGAGTCCTCCTTCTGAGAAAATGTTGGATGATGTCAAATCTGAAAAATAACAATGTCATTGACTTAAAGTTTGTCAGAATGACTGTTTAAGAATTTCTATTAAATGGTTTCCCTTCACATGAAACAAAGCTATTTAAGTTGGTCTTTTTTAAAAAAAAAAATCTTATTAATGAAATTGCACTCCCAGGTTTTGTGTGCAGAAAATAATTATGTAGCCTTTACTGTGAAGTCAAAATACAAATGTGGAAGTTCATAAATGGTATTTGATCTGCTTTGGGTTTTCTGTCTTAGTCTGACTGGAGGGATCAAACTAACAGTAGACAAATAACCTTTTCTGGTTAAGAATCATGTGAATCATCAGGCTTGGTTTATGGTGACACCTGAGTGTACATAGGTGTGACATGTAGGGTGGATGAGATTGCTGACAAAAAGTTGTTGATATTTTAAAGATTCTGATCTAAATGTAATTACACCACTACACTACTCACTGTTAGAATAGTGATTTTGATACAGAAAGTTGTATTGTTGATTTGAAGAGTATATGTAACACAAAATTCAGACAGTTCGGTGGTTTCTGAGTACTGAGGAACATAGTGGTTGCAAAGTTAGGGTTTAAGACTAGAAAGTAACAGTTACAGGTACATTAGTGTAACCTTGTGGGTACATTGTGTCTGTCTAGTGAACCTCAGGAAGCCAACTACAGGACCAATTGAAGAATTGTTTATTTTGGATGCGGGTGCGAGAGGGGAAATAGTAAGCTCTCTCAAGCAGTTACTTGTCTATTCTATTTAGGTTGATCCACAAAAATACAAGAGCATCTTCAATGGATTTTCAGTGACAATCAATGAAGATGGCGTTCGTGGCTTGGCAAAAGGATGGGCTCCGACCTTCATTGGCTATTCCATGCAGGGGCTTTGTAAATTTGGTTTCTATGAAGTTTTCAAAATCCTATATGGCAACATGCTGGGAGAGGTGAGCCTTAAGTGGTTTACACGACGCTGTATATCTGCAACGTAACAGTATCAGTAACAGAGAGTGGTTCACTAATAAAGTGTGTTTTAATTCACCTTAGGAAAATGCGTATTTGTGGCGTACTTCGCTGTATTTAGCTGCATCTGCCAGTGCGGAGTTTTTTGCTGACATTGCTCTGGCTCCAATGGAAGCTGCTAAAGTTCGTATTCAGACACAGCCTGGATATGCTAATACTCTGCGACAGGCTGTACCTAAGATGTTTGGAGAAGAAGGCATCTGGGCGTAAGTATCTCTTGATTTTAGTTTTTATTTTTATTCATGTTCTTGGTGTTGAGTATTTTTGCCTAATGAAAAACTGTTGCAAAAACTAACTGTGGCTTTAGCTTATACTTTCTGGTCTTTGTATTTCAAGATAACAGCATACTTCAGGGAATGTGTGCTGAACTGGCTGTTAATTCCACATGCTCCTTAGATCCATCTTTGTGAGTATCTTTGTGCTGAGTTCTGCTGATAACTTCAGTTTCTAGCAGTTCCAGTCAGAGATACTCAGCAACTTTTTGGTTGTACAGTCAAAGATGCTTGAGTCATTGGCATGTAAGAGTAATGTAACTGCATGTTAGCTTTCTGTTCTGATAGAAGTGGCTGTAAATATACAAGTCATTTATCACTATCGGGACTTGGCTGGTATGCGGACATGAGCCTTACTTCACTTGTAGTGTCAGTACTGCTTTAATACGATGCATTGTAATCTGAATAGTGACTACAAAACCATCTGGGCAGCACAGGGATCAGGTAAATTCTAGTTTGCATTGCTGTTTTAAGTTAGTACTTGGGAACTAATGAAACTTAGATTTCTGTTCTGTAGGTATTGTGATATTTAACATTCCAGTGTTAGTATTTAGAAGTTGTATTCTCAATAGCAGTATAAGCTAACTAATTTTATTCAAGTCAGAACTGTACCTTAAATATGTGAGAAAATGAAACTGATTTTTGTCTCTGTTCTGGTTAAGTTTTTACAAAGGTGTTGCTCCCCTATGGATGAGACAGATTCCATACACGATGATGAAATTTGCCTGCTTTGAACGTACTGTTGAAGCTCTCTACAAGTATGTCGTTCCCAAGCCACGGAGTGAATGTACAAAAGGAGAACAGCTGGTAGTCACATTTGTCGCAGGATATATTGGTAAGGAATCTTCAAGTCCTACACTTCATTAATGGACTGCCACAACTCTAGAAGCCTGTCACTTTTCAAAATACCAAATAGATGTAATGTGAATTGGAGGATTTACTTGTAACTTTAAAATGCAGAAAGGAAAAATGTATATTCAATATGTAAGTGGAAAATGGGTCTGCAGTAGGACAATGTTCTTAATTGTTCCTCTCTCCCAGTGTTAATGTCCAAGTTTAGAAATTGTGGCAGATTGAAATGAAAAACCTTGCATCTTTGCTATGCTGGGGAAGGTTGAAGAAAGGGGAGACAAATCCAGATGAAAGGGGGATTTTTAGTATCCAAAGATTAAGGAAGTGTTTTGGTTTAGCAGAAGAGGTGCTGCAAGAGCAGAACCAATGTGTTTTCTAATATTTACATGGCATTACAAATATGCACCTGCTGTCCTTTTAGGATACTGGGAGGTTTGACCTTTAGTAGAAGGTGTGATTTCAGTTGTTTGTACTTAGTGTATGCAGTAATGGTACAGCTAAAACACTGCCGAACTAATGTCAAATTACTCTTTCAGCTGGTGTGTTCTGTGCAATTGTTTCCCATCCTGCTGACTCGGTGGTATCTGTGTTGAACAAAGAAAAGGGCAGTTCTGCTTCACAGGTTCTTAAGAGGCTTGGATTCAAAGGTACATTTCTACTGTCATGTATTTTGGATCAAGTGTTTGTGGTCTTTTGGGGAGGACTTTTTTTTTTCCCCCTGACTACTTAGGATACTCATGCTTTATGTTCTGCTCTACAGGTGTATGGAAAGGTCTGTTTGCTCGTATCATTATGATTGGTACCCTGACTGCACTACAGTGGTTCATCTATGATTCTGTGAAGGTTTATTTCAGACTTCCTCGTCCACCTCCACCTGAAATGCCAGAATCTCTGAAGAAGAAGCTTGGTCTAACTGAATAGACAACTCATGGACTTACTATGCTGGCTGTCCCAGTGATGAGTTTCATGAAACTTTTATATATTTGACTATGTAGAAAACAAACTATATTGATGTCATTATTCTCTCTGCCCTCATCCCACATGAGGGCTTAAATTCTACCACTGTCATTGCCTGAAATAAATGAGAAACAGAGTGCTTAGTGTCTGTTTACTACTGCATATGTAAGCTTCATATCATAGCAGCAAATACCTCAAATAATCCCCTGCCACCCCCTGAAAAATAAAACTAGCCTATTGTGCATTTTAGGAACAAGAGAATTGTGAAACATTTGTAACAAAACTAGGCTTTCATTGTTTCCAGGGAAGTGCCAAGAACCTATCCTTGCAGGAGTGCAGAAACTAGCTGCAGTTTTGTGCACTTTGAGTCCACTGTTTTTATTTGCCTATAACAAGCTGTTACTGTACAACAGCTGAACTCCTGAATGGTTTGAGACAAAAGTGCAGCATGATAGGGCATCCAGGTCATAATATTGGTGATTTCCATAGAGTTAAAAGGAACCTTGTACATAATAGAGCTGTTTCTGCTATGGGGTCGTCATCCCAACATAACTAACTTGGGCTTACTTGACTCATTTCTGCTTCTGCTGTCTTTGAATCACACCAAAGAACCCAGTTCTTTTGTTTGTACTATGGAATTAAACAGTAGCTGCTACCTTAGCAAGAGCAAAGCTTATGTTAATAAAGATTCTCAAAGATACCTGACCACTAAAAGCTCACTCCAGCTTTACAGTAAAATAAAACCAGCTTGCCTCTTATTGTAGAGTTTGACAAACTTGTTGGCCTTGCTCTACTCTTGGTATTCCTGTAGTTTGATAATTACTAAAAACCAACCAAACAAAAACCCAACTTTGGGCGGAACGGGGGCGGGTGTGTGTGTGGGAGGATGGGGAGGTTGTGATGATATCTGAAGTAGTTTAGCTAATGCTGAGTGTTAGTTGAACCATGCACTTTTTCAGCACAAGAAGCCATACCAGTTTTTTCCTGGACCTTACTTGATGTGAAGAAATCTAGGCTTCCAGGCATGTAAGAGGAGAAGACTCAGTCAGTGTTTTGTTAGGGCAATGAATTTGGGTTTTCCACTCTTACAGAAGGATGAGCATGCTGCCATCTGCCTTTTACCTGTTGAAGGACTCACAGTTGGTAACAACCTTGAGAAAAATCCTGAAAATGCCTAATAGTATACAAAGGGTTCACTGTACCCAGTACTACTTCGTTTGCTCTGTAGAGCTGGAGCTTAAGTGTCTTTTGTGCAAAGCTGTTGGGTTATGCTGCCTTTCAGCATGTGAGCTGGTTACAGAATTTAGCTTGGCCTTCGCATCTGTTGTAGTGCTCCTTCCTCTTTACCCCTGTCACTCAGAGTTAGAAGAAAAATTAAAGGAGGTGCCATTAGCGTAGTGCATCTGACCACTGCATCTTAGTGGAGTCTGATGCTCCTGCTGCCATTTTACATAGTGTTGTGCTTCTTGCCCCTTGGGAAACCCCTCCAACTTCCATGATTTTGGATGGTTATGCTCAACAAGCAAGTTGAGCTTTGTCTGGAATTGCTGCCTTTCAAAATGGGTAAAATCTAAACCTGCTCTATTGCTGATAGTAAACACGTTCTTAAGAGTGGTTGGTATCTAACCACGTTATGGAGCAAAGGCAAATCCTGTATGTCTAAATAAAGCATTCATACAAGTAATTTGGTGTTGAACTAAACACATTTCATGATATAAGTGCCATATATCTTGCCCCATTGTGAATGGGAAGCTTTGAAATGATTTAATGAATCATTAAATGCTTCTAAGAGCTTCCTTGGAAAAGAGCATTAACTATGACTTGATCTTGTATTGGGACCATGGATGTTAAATCAACTTTTGAAGTTAACTTCTGTATGTAGTTCAACTTGATAGAAAAACCTGTGTCACTTTTGTGTATTCAATATCACTGTTCCTTTAAAGGTGTGTTTTAACTCAGTAGACTGCTGGAAAACATCACTGGCAGAAGAGTGACACAAACTTGGCTCATGCAGTGGGGTAGTCTGATTGTCAAGTTATCCAAGGGAAAGCTGAATTTCTCAAGACTGTTTCTTGCAATTCCGTGTGGAGCAAAATCATGCAATTTTTCTCTAGAATTGGGTCACCTTTGTGCAGCTGTTTTAAATATATATGCGGTAATGAGACTTAAATCCATCTTCCTATGGCTCAAGGGTAGACCTGAAACTCTAAAGCTGCTCAGATAATTTTATCAGGGTAAATCTGTGATAAGACTACAAGGGACAGGTGCCTGCTGCCCTATTCTTCTATAACTGAGAAAGGGAAAATATATTTAGTGCTACTTCCAGTGTTGCATTTCAGTGGAAAACTGGAGGGGGGGTGGTGTGAACTGCCTTGCGGCTGCGGACTTCATTGACATTCAGCCATAGGCTCGTTCCAATGCTTATGCTGAAGCGGTTTAATGTATAAAATGCTATTGCTTAGATGATCACCCACTGATATTTTAAATAAGCTTCAGTGTGAAAACTGCAGTATGAAAATGTGTTCAAAAAGTGAACTTTGTCATTGCTAACTGCTTTATGCATAACGTGTGGTACGTTTTCTGAAAGCTGAGAGGAGGGGGTAGGGGAGCAGTGGTGATTTTGACGGACTTGGGCTTTCTTTGCAAGGGAAGTTCTGTACTGAAAAGGAACACTCCATTATGAATTGGGATCAGACCAGTCACTAAAACCTAAAGTGCTTTGTCAAACATGGGGTATGTATGTATGTGGTGCTTGTATTATTTTATGAAGGAGAAAGCATCCTGGAGCTGCTATCAGCATTGTGGTTTAAAGCTTACTGTTTATATAAATTTTGGATGATAACTGCATTCACACCCTGCATTTGTATCAGGTTGTACTAAAAATGTGCCGATACTTGCTGAAATGTTTGCGTATCATTTTAAAATGGGCTGCAATACAAATAGTTGTAATTCATTTACATTTCTACATAGAAATTATGTAGTTCACAGTGAAAACAATAAACGTATGGCTTTTTTATAGTAAATATGAGTGTCTGTAAATATGAGTACCTTGGATAGCTGAGCATTGTAGCTACGTGGCCCGTTACAGAGTCTGAATTTTGTAACTCTCAAGTGTGGGAGAAGAATGTTGCTATCAATGCTTCTTGGCTGAGCTGATGTTCCAGTGTCTAAAAGCAGATTTTCATGTGTTGGGATTACTTTGCTCATGTTATTTTTTCAGCATTGATCACTTAATGCTGATTGCGTGGTTTTGTTGTAGGTTTTGTTTGTTTCGGTGTTCTGTGTGGGTTTTTTGTTTATTTTTTACCTTGTGTTGCTGGCGAGAATATAATTGGTCAGTTTTTTACCTGTGTGCTAAGTTAAAAGCAAAGATGTCCTGAGTATCACTTATGGGTTGGGCTGCATTCGTTGATATGTTTTCAGTAGCGTAGCTCTTAATTTTCATTATCACCCAAATCTCTCAATGAGTTAATAAAATTGTAGAGCGTCGTTGAGTGCCCCTAGAAATGAACTGAGGTGTTGCTGATACTCTCCCCAGTGCTGACAGTACTTAACCAAGGAGGTGAGGTTATCAGTCTGCTCTAAATTTATGAAAGATACCTCACTCTCCGCCTCATCTTTTCTGCTGCAGAAAGAGCTTTGCCTCTGTCTTTAGACCAGTGTAATTAGAAAACTATTATAAAACTTCACTTCTTTTTTTCCTGTGTGTGCAGTGGAGGCATGTGCTTGAAGGGCAAATGAAGATTTGCAATACCTGTGCAGATCATGGGAGAATTACTGATCACTCACCTTACTTCTAAGGACAATACAGTGGGTGTGTAATCCAGCTTTTTAATTTTTTTTTTTTTTTTCCTGAGTAAACTTTACTTTTGTGACTTAAACTTTTTCTGTCTTGCTTGTAGCAGCAAAGTTTCTGAAAGGATCATAAAACTTTGGACCTGCACTTCCTGGGAAGGAAGGGTGGGTGGTGTGCATACATCTATAGGTAAAGTGAAATTAATGGCTAACATTTTTTGCACACTTAGCCTCCCATGGAGACCGTGAACAGGACTGTATAGCTGGCTTTTCACTGTTACGTGTGCTCTAAGATTTGGAGATTATTTGGGGCTGAAAATGAAATCACCAGTTGTTTATCCTGGCTCATTTTCTGGTTACTGCCCAAAGACAGTGTGCTCTTTTCATCCAGAAAGCCCTCTTTGCTGTGTGTCAAGACTTGCCCGATCGATTAACTACATGGCAGCAGCATATTTTTGCCTTCACTTGTATAGATACTACTCTACTGGTTCTCTAGTTCTGCCTCTCCAGATTTATAGTGGCTACTGACCACAGATGGTTTGCTGATAAAGTTGAAAACAAAATTAATGTAGCCCATGATGCAATTAAGCCACTGGTACCAGTTAACTGCATGATATGTGCTATAGTGAAAGACGCTTAGGATAGGTTTCTCATACCATTTTATCAATGCTCTTTTGGTAGCCATGTCTGTTGTGCCAAGTGCTTTCCTTGACGGGACTAACATGAGCTTTCACACAAAAAAACCCCAACAAACCCAAGATTAGTGGGTTCAGTATCAGGCTTTAATGTACAAATGAGATGTATTTATTATGTAAACCCCAAACTCTTACAGTGTATGTATGTGCATATATATGTCTCTAGGTAAGATACAGAATGCATGCTTTAGCATGCCTCATCATCCTGGATGTTCTTTACTTTTTCTGTCTCCTTCAAATGTCATTTGGGTATTTTCAGGGGCTTAAGAATTGTATGAAGGAACAAAGAGACACTGGTTAGTAAATGCTATCTGGGGCTGATTTCTAGGAAAACTTGTCTCCTGACAGGTTTTGTCCTTGTGGTCTGTCAGGTGGACTGGAAAGTGGTAAAAGAAAACTGGGGAGGTAGGAATGGATCTATACCAATAGAGGAAACCTTAATGAAATCATCTGAGGTTGACTGAGGGCAACAAAGCAAGCAAGGTATGGAAGGAAGGTCAGCAATGTGAATCAAAAGACATGGAATGCTGACTAAGGATGAGACTGGTGAGGGAGAGGAATGGTTACGTCTTCCATACAATCAAGAGCCTAGTAGCTGCAAGATGTTCAGGTATGACCAACTAAACAACTGAGAATTTATAAAGGCTTTATTGTATGCTTATAATTTTTGATATTTCATGTATAGAGATTTTCTTAATAGATTTATATCTCCTAATTGTTTTCCTCTCTTCCCTCTGCTAAACCCATTCCCACTTTCTTGTTACTCCAGTGTACTGCCTGCTGCACTTTCAAACATCTCGGATCTCTTAAAGCCTGGCTCTTCCCAAGATAAGTACTGCCAGTGGCCCCTATCAGGCTAACCTTTGGAGACCTAAGTAGCTTCTCTTTGCTAATTCTGACGCTCACTATCGTATTTTACAGGTAAGAAACAATGAATGAATAACACTGTTAGAATTGCTGAACAGATGCCGTGCCACTGGGAGTAAGGCCATCAGCAGGGTTACTAGGTCTGTCAAAACGTCCCCATATGGAGTTCTGTGTTTTAAAGGCATAACACGCTGCAATGTAACCATGATTTACAATTATAAATCCTCACAGAAAACCTTTTTTGCAAGGCATCAGCAATATTTGTGGGCATTGCTTGCCTTACTGCATTTAGCTTTTAAATACTGGTTATTTTGAAAAAAAAAAAAAGTAGAGTTTACAAAAACCATAAAGAACGTACTGAGACAAAGATTAAATTGCTACTGCAGTTTGACTAACTCTTGCTTAAGTCTATTTGGAAGCCACAACTCTATTCCTTCCTTTGGAGATGGAGAGGAATATGGAAGATCTGTCAGTCTTGAGTCCTGCTTTCTTCATGAAAGCAAACTCTAAAAGCTAAGAACAACATGTTATGCTTTAACATTGTTTTATTGTACAAAACAAGCAATTTATTAAATATAGCACCTGTCATCCTTCAGAAAGACAAATATGCGCACACAGACATGTTTTTTGTTTGCCCATTGAAATTAGTATGACCTTTTTTTGTGGGAACAAATCTCTAGTTTTTGGTGTGCTTCTAAATGAAGCCTTTAAATATGGTCTTTCTGCTTAGTAATACATGTGGTGGAGTTAACGGTCCTCAAACACTACTGATCTTTAGGTGGTGGCATTTCACAGTGATCAGCTCACGTCTGAAAGCTTGGCTATTTCGTATCTGGCCTCAGTTTGAACTCGTTAGGTTGGCCATTTTCTCATTCAATAAAGATATTTCCTTCTCCCGTTGCAATACGTCCTCCACTAATCTTCCTATTCTTAGCGTTAGGTCATTTATTAATGGCTCCAAGATGGCAAAATCCTTTTTAAGTTTGTACATCTTGGGTTTTAAATCATTTGCAAATGTAACTGTCTTCAGAACTCTTGCTCTAACACCTTCGAGATTCAAAAGTCTATCCGAATGTTTGTTAAAATCACTCCTTAAGTCTGATAATGCTGTCTTAATTTGCTCAATTTTTCTTGCATTACTGGATGCCAAGCTTTGTAGTTTTGTACTTCGGTCGATGCTACTGCTAAGCAAGTCACCTATATTTTTTACTGTCGTCTTTTCACCTTTTTCTACTTTATCTTCTAGTGTTTGCAAAGAATCTGTCAACACAGTCATATCTGAGACCAGGCCTGAAATGCGCCTTATGTCAGTTTTTACTGTCACAATTGTTAAAGTTATGTTTTTTGCTACAGAAGCTGCATTCTGTTCAACACTTGAAACGGCCTGAAAGAGAGTTGTTAAATTCTTCTGCAGCTCTTCTTGTTTTTTAATTATGTTGCTAGATGATGTTTTCATTGTATAAATATCCTCTTGCAGATGTTTAATGTGAGAAATTATTTGAAGATCCTCCAGCAGTTCTATTAAGTTCCAAGTCTTTTCACACTAGAGGGGTACAAATAAAAATATTTGACAAGATTTCTAGCTTAACAACTCACAGCAACATTAAAACTATATTCTAAGGACATACCTTACTATTCTGATATTGGAACTAAGCACAAACCCTGTCTTTAGGAAATAAACTTCAGTTGCAGTACAACCAGAATTTTTTTTTTTCCTTTCAGTAAACATAACAAACACTTGTATTATAACAAAAGTTACAGGAACGTGCCATGTGACTTTCCAGCATCTCTGAAAACCCAAGTCACCAAATGCAATCTTCTGATTTACAGAAAGTTTTGTTAAGCCTATAACATTTGTGATCCCGAAGGACACATGTAGAAAGATATTCAGAAACATTTTAGAAAGGTGTCTACTTTAAAATTCTCTTATCCAAAAATCATGGACCATAATTAACTGATGTGGTTTTATTTTGATAATCACAATACGTATTTTGAACACAGCGTTCACAGAAGAAAAAGCCAGAGGAATTAGGCATAGTTTTCATCTGTTTAAACAGCCAACAAAATACTTTGCAGGAAACACATTATTTAAAGAGCCTGCCTCCCTAAAAGCTCTGTAAAAAGGGGACACTTGGGCTACTGCTGGAGTTTTGATTGAAATTGCTTTTTTTCTTTTTTTGTTGATTGGTTCTTGATTTTTCGAATGTGAGAGGAAGAAAGGAAAATAGCTGAGTGATACTATCCTGTCCAACCCCAATATGTCAGTGAGAACTCCGAGAGGAAAAACAACACTAAATGGGAAAGCTGAAACCTATTCTACAAGGCTAGAATTAGTTACATACTAATCCTTTTACTGACACTAGTAAAAATATCACCAAAGAAACACGCTTAACTTTTTGATAGTGCTGGTCATTCCTCACTAGCACAGAACTGTTTGCTTAAAAACAAACCACCGAGATTTAGCTTGGGGAGCATTGTGCTGGTTTCCTAGTTAATTTCCCTCTAAGGATGAGGATTTCCTATTCAGTCTCATGTACATTCAGCTTTCAGTAGAGATGAGGTTGATGAAAGACATTAAATTGGGAAGCATAACACTGGTAATTTAGCCACCCTTCCCAAAAAATACATGAAGTAGAAACAAACTGGAACATGCTTCTGAAAAGTATTTAAATAACATTTCCATACAGAATAGTATTTCTTAATGGAACATTGAATATTAAAGTATTTATTCTGTGGCTTTTCTGGACAAGCAATTTATTTTGAATTAGATTATGCACCAGGCCAGGGCAAGCCACTACACTATATTTTTATTGTACATAACTGTAACCACATAGAAATGTATACATAAGTAATAAATAGATAAAACTGAAAGACTTTATTAAACCAGCATATCTCTATGTTATAGTCTCTTGAATGAGCTCCCTTAACTGTTTAGTGAAGATGTGAGCAGAGTTCTGACTGAATGAATGTGCAAAACCAGAATAATTTAATTTAAGCCTGATTAAGTCATAAATGTCATAGGTTCATACTAAACAATCTCCTTTCCTGGGTTCATGAATCTAAAATTATCAAGATATAAGTCTGTAGACACAAATTTAGGGTGGTCCCGAGATCCAACTTTCAATGAACAGCTACCAGGCGTATTACGTGGCACTACAACCTGCCTACATTGAACTACCCAAGTCATGGATAAATTAGATATTCCCTATGCCCAAGTCCGTAACTCCATGGCTTTCATTAATTGCTGTTGCTACTCTTGGTTCACCAAACCTTGGGAAACAAATGGTACCCTTGAGGGTTTTTTCTCCCCCCTTTGAAATGCAAAGCAATACCAGAGATGTCATGTAATGCCTAACAGAGAACATTCTACAGAAGAAAAAGTTAAAACATGTTTCCAATGGCACTGTAACAAACAAAATAAACCCACCAGAAATCCCCCCTGACTAATACAGTGACTGATCCCAGAAAACTTGCAAATTAAATGATGGAATATCTGTTAATAAGAACTTCAATCTATATGTAGTCCAACAGTTTCAAGGGCTGAACAAAACTATGCCAGAGGTTTATATAGAAGATATTTGAAAAGGCTGAAAATGAGGCCTAAGGAGGCGATTTACATGCGGGTCAAAGAAATAAAAGATAACAGCAGCTGCTCTGTAACCACCCGTACAAGAGCAGGTTCTCAGTAAAGAGTACTTTACTAGTGTTTTCTGTAAGGCTGTTGTATCTAAGCTTCAGATGTTAAAAATGTACTTAGTGCTTTTCTGCACATAATAAGATACACAAATCCCAGTAACAGCTCTGACATTGAGAAGTCTGTACCATAAGCACAAAAACATTACAGTACAGAATACATTAAAAGCAAGGTACGTGTATATCTCCCTAGAGATTAAGAACTTAAATTGCTCTTTGTGTTAAAAGTCTAGGGAATGCAATACAAGAAGTAACAATATAAAAAAAAAAAACCAAGTAGTGAAAAGTAAATGTAAACTGTAATCTGATGTCTGTGGTTTTGACTTTTTTTTTCCTTAAATTTAAATACTTTGCTTCAAATTCCTTTTTAATAAAAATTAACTTTTAACAAACTGAAAATAATTCTTAAGAAAATGCTCCTTTCCTCCTTCAGCACAGTATTTCTTGCTCTCTAACCTCGTTATTGTATATTTGCCTTTCAGACTAATCCAACGCCTATTTAAATTAATTACACTATTTCAGCTATGCTTAACATACGTTGGAATCACATTGTTTATAATAACTTAAAGTGCTCTCTCATCTATGAAAACCTTAAGTCCAACTTCACTTATCCCCATTCTGGTCATTTTCCAAGTTACAGTTTTCTAAAGTTATTTCTTTTGCTTTTGAAGATACTTTTATGTCATGCACTACTTCTTCTAAAACCACTATTTCATTTTGCACTTTCAGTAGACTGTCATTGTCTTGTATGCCTTCAAGAACCTTCTGCATTGCAGTTGTATCAGAAGCAGTTTTCAATATATCATTTTCCACAGCATATAGCTGTGTTGTCAAGTCCTCTATCTTTTTCTCCATACTCAGCAATTCATTTGATAATCTAAGAATAGAGTGAATAGCATTTTCAATTGTTGGCAAATGGGTCTTGCACTTCTCAATTTTAGGTTCATAGTTCAGAAGCTTCTGACTCAGGTCTCTGTTCTTGGCTGCCAGACTATTATGTTGTTCTTCTAGTTTTTCAACTGCCTTTGCATGCAAGTCCAACTTTTGTTCAACTCTAGAGAATTCATCATCTTCTTGCCCTTTTAGTGTTTTAATATTTCTGGCTGTACTATCTTCCAGTTCTCTTACTCTTTCTGAAAGGGATTTAATTCTTTGGTCAACTTCATTAATTTGGGAAGTAACTTCTATATGTATGAACTTTGCTTCAGACTTTAAACTACTCGTGTTTGTGTTCATTTCATCCAAGCTTCTTCTCCAGGAATTTGTAACATTTTGGAACTTCTCATTAATGCTCTGCATCTTTAGAAAGAGAGTCTGTTCATTGTTCTGAATATCAGTTATGATGTTATGAAGAGAAGATACTTCCTGCTCAAACTCAGTCATCACAGAGATGGATGAAGCAGCTTCTCGTAGAATACCTTCAGAAGACTCAAGCTGCATTTATAACACAAAACAATGTCCATGTCTACTTAACAAAATTAAGAATAGAAAACTATTTGCATTTATTTAACAGAGAATAAAGTCCCTTAGAAGTCACTTATTACATAGCTGCTATATGATTTGGTTTCATATTTCGACTTAAAAGTATTAATTAACCTAGCATGAAAAAGTCACAGAAAAGGGTATGTTGGTTGTTGAATTTCTATAGAACATATGCCCTTTTT
The DNA here is from genome assembly GCA_033439905.1 of Ceryle rudis. Taxonomy (NCBI): domain Eukaryota; kingdom Metazoa; phylum Chordata; class Aves; order Coraciiformes; family Cerylidae; genus Ceryle; species Ceryle rudis. The sequence goes on from JAAGNO010007304.1 coordinate 36,333, forward strand.
TTTGTTGTCAATCCTTTATTTTCCATGGTGGTTTTAGGTTTGGTTTGTGGGGGTTTTGTTTGTTTGTAAAATACATCACACTACACAAATCCCATGCAACATTTTGCAATCTGAAGTGTAGTATAAATATCCAAATTATGTCCTGTATAAATGGCATCATCATGAGGACAGTGCTAAAAGAACATCACAGGTATAAGCCATTCCATCATTATCTGTAAGATATACGAGATAATTTGGCAGCCAGCCCAAGTTTTCTGCTTGATGTCACAGATAAATAAGAAAATAAAATAGCAACAAAAAAATATTACTGTCACGTCATTACATCTTTCCTCTTATTAGAACAGGTCTACTACCCAAAAATGCCTGTAAATTGTCTTCAAATCAATGTATATTATACACAACAAACAGTACTGGTAGAAAGAATTATGTGAAAAAAAAAAGGTTTTAAAAATAGTTTAGGTGTCTAAAAATTGTATACAGAGATACAACGGTTTCATTCACATACTTGACCAATGGTATGGATTGACACATTTAGTCACATGAAATATTCTCCAAAGGCCTATTCACTGGCAAGTAGAACACACTATGAAAATTTATTTTAAAACAATCAGTTAAATTGAACTAAATGACAAGAAAGGGAAACAACAGCAAACGTCCACCAGAGATTATCAAATTAAGATGTTAATGATTACCTTTTCAGAAATTAAGTTAACTTTCTTTTTTACATCCAGGAATTTTTCAGCTTCTTGCTGTAAGAAATCATACTTTTTTTCCATATCAGCAAATTGATTTGACTGCTGATACAGGAACCTGCAAATTGCAAAGAAATAAACAGTCAACATAACTACATATAGCATAGATAGTGTTCCAAGACTTGATTCAAAGCAATCTGTTACTGGAGGGATTTATGTTCACAGAATTTGCCAGATCAATACATGAGAGAAAAAGGAAAAAAAAGATTTAATAAAGTTGATGTGTCTTCATCCCGGAGTTATCTTCCAATAGAGATGACAAAATAAAGAAACACCCAGAAATGTACTTTGTTTTTACACTCTATGCCATTCAAGCAGGTGAAATATCTGATAAGACTGCTGACAGAGGAAGGCCATTACACGCTTGTCATGCACTGCCTCGCAATGTATATTATGGAGAGAGTATTATTTAACTAGTAGAAATAAGCCTGAAAAGATAATTTGGACTTTCTTGCAAAGAATCACAAAATCATGCACAGAAGCCTTTGGATTTAGGAGAGCTGCTTAACTGTAATGTTTAATTACAACCATCCAAGAACACTACTGTGTTGTGGCAAAGTTTTTATAGCTACTGTTATGATGATGCTACCTTTGTAAACAGACAGTAGAGATCTCAATCCTGTACTTTATATATGTTCTAGATTAATTTACTGTGAACTTGGGAGCTTTCTGAATGGTAAGCACTTTGTCCAGTTAAAAGGGAAATGAGACACCAAAGAAAAAAAAAAGTTAATTTTGCTGGGTGTTTATTAATCCCAAAATAAGGTTTATTGTAGATTACCCAGGGGTTCTCTCAGTAATAAGACCAATTTTATCTAGAACAGAATAGAATTTAAAATACTTTTGCTTTCATGAATGTACATTTATTAGTATATTGACTAGCAATTAGAAGTTTCAAAATGTCTACAATATTCTATACAAATTAAATTAGGAAAGAAAGGCGAAGATGCTTGTTCTAGATAGATAAATGTAAAACAGTCCTAATGAGATATACATAAGGCATAAGCAGAAGCATTCTGTCATTCTCTTTCTCAAAGATTTAGATATTAAAATTCTAGTATGTTGTTCCCTTTCTCAAAGATTTAGATAAAATCTGGGTTATGTTAAAGTAAGAAAAAGTTTTACCTTAATTTTCAGATTGACATCTAGAGTGTAATAATCTGGACTGATTCCTTTGCAATAGAGTTCTGAGAATTTCATCACATCATTTCTGCATGAAGCTCACATTTCTGATGGAACTAAGGTACTAATGCTGCTAAGATATTCTAAAATACCTTTTCCAAAGACATTTGGCCTTTACTTGAAGACTCCACCTGATGAACAATTTACCACACTGCTGAGTAAACTGTTCACATAAAACTCCACTTCAACTGTTGAATTATTAATGGCCAAATGAGCCTTGTTATACTTGGTATCAGATCAAGTTGTTCTTCAAAGTCGTGGTCTCCAAAGCCAGTATTTACAATTCATGAGCAAGGTACCTTTTAAACTTTCCACGCAACAGGACAGGTCGAGCTTCTATAATGCCTCAATGTACACCAACATTTCCACACTTGTGAATACCACTATTCTTTTCTTGATCCTTCTAACTTTAAGAAGTTTCTGTAGTCACCTAACCTAAACATGATATTCAAATTTAACTGATCATATTGTCTGTGACTGGATGCAGTGTAGAATACAAAATAAAACACTAAAATCCACTTTACAGAGTTACCTACCAGGTCAGCACCAGGCAAACAGCAAGGGAAATCATACTCAAGCTTGTCCGTGAATCCATCCAAGAGGAATTCCAATTATTGCTGGTCCTGGGACTTACCAGCTTCCCACAGTTACTGTGCTTCTCAACCTTTTGTGTACCTTCATTGGTCTTGGATGAAGAAACACCTTTTTTCCTCTGCTTAACTTCAAACATGTTGTGTTTTTTAAAACCAGAAGCAAAAGAGAGCTAGGAAAAAATCAAAAGCAAAAAGGACTAGTTACTTCTGAACATCCTCATTTATAACCTTTTGTTCTTTAATTACACAAATACACTCTCAAAAATGTTTCCTTCACAGTTTAGTATGTTTTCTAGTTATGTGAACTTGATCAAGGTGTCACAATACAGTCGTAAGATTTTATGAAAATTTATTTTCTATACTATGGAGCACTGCTTTCATATTTTCTCAGACTGAACTGACTTTTCAAATTTAAGCTGATTTCACCTTTCCAAAAATATTCATCTGTTGTACAATAAGCTGTTTTGAAGATATATTCAAAATCACAAGGACTGAAAACATGGTATTTCTTTTTATAACTGATTATTGTTACTTTTTTATCAGCAATTTCACTAACCTGGTTTACTTGTAGATTTAAAAAAAAAAAAGAAAGAAATTATAACCTACTCCACATTAAAGGGGAAAATGAATTTGCCCATTTAAAAAAAAAAGGGGATTGCAAGTCAAATTTTAATCTAGAAATAGTTCTGTTGTAATGATTTTATGTCATCTGTAAAACCACAGTCATCAGTTAATAAACAGCCATTAATAGAAAAACACATAAGATTAACAGAATAATGCATCTAGGTAAAAGAAAAACTACCATTTTCTCTTTGCTAAAATTAAGGTCTGAGTAGATTCAGGCATTATGAATCTCCAGTTTTCAAGACTACAAAAGCTCATATTCTAACCAACCAAGTAGAAGTACAGAGTGGAATTTTTAAGCCTATCGTCTTCCACCATACTGCTCAAAACAGACTAGATCCTTGGTGGATTTGGTTTAGCACAATTTGAGACAAAATTGTCCTGATTCTTTCTGGATCATTCAGAAGTACTGCCACTTCATCACATGTCAAAATATAAATATTAGGGAAGCTTACATAGTCACGTACGTGCATAAAAGGCATTGTTTAAAATCGAAATTGGTCACAAGAGCACGAAGCTTAGCGCTTTTTGCGAGTCATAGTACTATGAAGCATGCTCCGAGTTTGAAGGAGGCAGGAAAAAAATCACCTCTTGCTCACCCCAAAACATAGTAAAAAAGCTATTTTGTAACTTTTAAAAGACCTTTGGGATTGACAGCATGTATTATGAAATTAAAATTAAAAAAACCCCAGAGATCTGAATGGTAGTTAGGGGAGCAGTTTAATACGGGAACACCAACTCAGCTTTAGAATGACAAGGTGGGAGCACAAGCCCGTGCACCAGGACAGCGGAACGAGCCGCAGCTCCCGAAGAGACCCTCCCGAGTCTCGCATCCCTTCCTCACCCCCGCTTCCCCGTGTCGCCGTCCAAGCCCTGCCTGCCTTCGGCCGGGGGCGCCGAAAGGGACCGGCTGGCCCCTGCCCTCCAGAGCGCTCCCCCATCCCCTCCGCTCTCGGGACTCCCAGGAAACTCCCCCAGCCCAGGGGCCCCGAGGGGATGGGCGGGTGGAATGCCCCCAGCCCCCCAGCCCCACTGACCATCAAGCCTTCCTTGTTCTTTCCTCCCAGGATATAGAGACTGCCATCATTGGGGT